>WSUE01000004.1:0-163144 GCA_019633535.1 Tulasnella sp. JGI-2019a
CTAACTTCCTATCCAATTAGCAGCTCCTATCACTGTGTGGTGAATGATCACTGAGTGGTTAAACTCTTAGGGGGCACTTCTTGCAGCATGGGAATTGGACTTCGTCCAGACACTTGCTTCTTGGTGCATGTGTAGAACTTGAACATTACTCCATTAACAGTGACTTCCCCTCCACACATGTAGATACTCGAACATGTAGAAATGTTGGCTTTCCAAGGTGTGCAGGTAGAATGAACAAACATAACAAATGTTGACTTGGGGACTTGGCATGCATTGCAAGGTTGAATGTAAACCAATGGGCATTTGTTTGGTGTGGAGTCGCATAGGGCAAATGTAGGCAATGAGGGCAAATACAATATGACAGCTTCTATCTATGAATAACTACTGCAGCTTCTGACTGAGTCATGCAATGAGTCAGTCTGGCTTCCAGTTACTAAATATAAGTGCTGCATGCTTCAGAGATTAGTAATAGATGCTGCAGCTTCAAATGACATCATCAATGACATCATTGTTAATTCTTAGAATGTTAAGTCTGTTAACTCTGGTATCTCTGATGTCACTGGTTCCTGAGTCAGGTCCCCATCTTCAGGGATCTCAATGAGATCACATGAAAGACTGAAATGAGTGGTTGTTGGCAATAAACCATGACAACCACACATCCATGTTCCATGAACCACAGTAACCACAGTCACAACATCATAAAACAAACCTTGAAGACTAGACACAAGACTACTTCAGACAGGCCAGCATCCAACCAGGTCACACAGGGATGTGTGATGATGAATAGTTATGCCTGGGTGGTCTTTGGGTAAAGGTGTGATGGCAGATAGTTGTGCCTGGGTGGTCTTTGGGTAAAGGGGGCTGCACAGGAGTGGAGTGCATGTCAGAAGTCTGACATATGCATTCTTGAGGTCAATTCTATTAATAATACCAGTTACAATGATGGGTTGGGGGAGGGTGCAATTTTAGTGCTCCCACTTCCTGTCCATGAACCTGTCTGATTCTTCCTGACCATGCATCAACATGTAAATGTCAAATTCCTCAACAGAATATCCTTGAGGTGATTTCTGATAATGTTGGCTTAGGAAGTCTTGGACTGTTGAGAGTGCCTTGGAAAGTGGAGTCAACACGATGTTGAGGTCCAGACAGGACCATTCACCTTTGGAGAGACCTTTAAATTTGTGGATTTCACTTGCCAAAATATGTTTCAGTGGAACAGTGAGGAGATCATTGAAAACTGATGTTTTGTTTGTTGAGATACTGTGTATCATGCTTGATCACAACAGCACTTTGAAAATCAAATATGATGGTTGCAATTATCAGGCCCCAAGAGTGCTTTTGGGGGTGTTGAGGCATCCATTGAAATATTCAGTGGCCATATCCAAAAAGTAGCTTTGTTGGCTGAAGGGGTCATCTTTCTTGATGTGCTCTTGCTTCCATTCTTCAATATAGGAGGTTGAGAAATGTCTTGGATGGCACTTACTCATGAGAAAGATAAACAATGATGTGAATTTGGAAGGTGTTGCTTGATCCACACCCACTTCCCCAGCCACCCAACATGTCACCAAGTAATTTCATCAAGGAGGGTTTCAATCCTTACAAATGTATCTAGAAGCTGAATAGTTGGCAAGTCTATGGTCTTTCATTTATTTGAGCACATTCTACCAAGTGCTGGCTGGAGTCTGGGACAAATAGAGGAGGCCATTAAATAACCCCTGGAAAAATGGATTGAACGTAATCTTGTAGCGTGCTGTGGACTCTGATAAGTGGAGTTGCGTACCCCTAATATAAATATGGTCTTACACGTGACACGATAACGAAGGCTTGTACAGTTTGACTCGTCCACGATGCATGATACGAACTGCAGCTTTACACTCCATTATGTATATCTTGGCTTGAGCGTGGGTGTCTATTGAGGACATGGTGGCGCAACCTTGGGCACCTTTCATATACTTTCAGCTGGTAGTGGAGGAGCAGATTTCCCAGAGCACTTGGTGAGGAGTCGCATACAGCAGCGCGTCGTCGGGCATCGTTAGTATCCTTTCATCCGGTCGAGGAGTAGCTCGGCGAGTCGGATGACAACCCTTCCGCGCGATATTAGTAGGTGGTGGCAGTGAACGTTCGAGGCGAGGGTGAATGTCAGGAATTGTGGGTCGGTATGCGATTATGTCACCTATTGCGATCAATTCGAAGATGTCGTTGTGAGGACCCTCTTGGATTGCCTGCCAGACCGCTCCAAGACGGCCTATCTGGGAACAGGCCTAGTACATTCCATAACTTTGCTTCTTGCCATGATGCCCAGCATTCACACGAACAGGGGTCGACGACGAGCAACAGCAGAACTAACAATCAAGGACGAGAGCAGTGCTTGGTAACTTCTCTGTCTTCCGGAGAAAGAACTTTAGTCTCGATCTTGCTGAAATGGTCCTTCGACAAGCTATACACCAGTCGACCCACTATTATCAACCGCGTAGAGCTACAACACTATCACCTAAGGATTTTATCGCAGCCATGGGCCAAGGTTGGGCACTAGCATAGGCGGGGGATTACGAGCAGGGGGCCGCCTTAGGCCGGGCTATAGCCTTGGACCAAGGCCAGGCCGTTGGGCCACGTATATCCTTGCACCTTGGTGTATGTGCATGGGCATCGTACCACGAACTAGGGTATCATAGATAACGGACACTAAAGATTAAGTACGCATATACCCAGTACAGGAAGTTGGCAGAAGCGGCACTAATGACGAGAAGGATCGGTGAGACTGGCGAGTTGTTCATGATGAAAAGACATTACACCACTAATCCAAAAATACAACATAACAATCCTACCTATCTTATTGCTGCGCCGCAGGGAGAGAAATGAGCGGCGTAAGGCCACTTTGGCTTGTTTACTGTCATCCAGACACCGTATTTGATTTTTGGTAACGTCAAAGCAGAAAGTATGTACAGGTACTGATCCAAGAAGTGTAAGAAGTGTAGTGAGCCTGCTCAAGCAATACTCGATGGTGAGGGTGGTAGGATCAGCAGGAGATGAGAGGTAGAGATAACCAAGAGTGAGAAGGAGACGGAGGGAGAGGGAGTGTCCAAGTCAAATCTATAAACACATGAACCAAAAAGATGCGAAGAAATGAAACGAAGAAGACCTGACCGAAACCGAAACATCCAAGAAAGTCCGAGCCTATATTCGGATACCTATCAATCTTCCCTAAACTTGAAGAGAAGGGGGGCTGCCATGGCTGTCGGCATCGCGACCTACACGAGTGAAGCATACAGTTTAGTATTTGTTATATCTTAACACGTCGCAAATCGTAATCACTTACGAAAGCAAAGTTCATCTTCATGGAAGCTTCTGTCGTCTCCGCAGGAATGACGATATCGAAGTTCCGAGCGAGCGCGACAGTAAGAACACGGAGGGACATGTGGGCGAGGTTCATGCCGCCACACACGCGATTGCCCGTGCCATACGGCATCCAGTAAGCCTAGAAATCAATAGATTTAGGTAAATATGCAATCAGGTCCAATGGTCTTCATCTCAGATTACATACCCGCATCTCCTCAGTCTCGTTGAACCAACGCTCGGGGATGAATTCTTCTGGCTTAGGGAACACAGCGGGATCACGATGCACTGTGAAGCCTTGCGTCGCAACGATGGTACCTAAAGAAATCATATTCAAATAGGATTAGCACCCATGATATTACATTGAAGGTATAGAAGTAGATCTACGAAGGCTCACCTGGGGCAATTTTGTGACCCTTGATTGTGAATTCCTCGCCATCAAGGACAGCCGGAACAACGCGCTCGAGCATGGAAGGGACAGCGCCATACAAGCGCATAGCTAGAGGAAAGATAAGCTTGTCAATAACATAGTTATAGGGTATTCACCAAGTAACCGCCACATACATTCCATGTAAAAGGCATTCAGGTAGGGGAGCTTGTTCAAGACGGAGATGTCAGGGATCTGGCGTCTGCCATCTTCACCGTGCATAAGGGGATCAATCTCCTCGCGAAGCTTGGCGAGGACCGTTGGGTACCGTGCAAGGTTGTACATCATGTAGGTGAGCGTCGTGGAAGAAGTCTCAACACCAGCGATACTGGAAGATTAATCCCAAATATTGTCAATATCCAATTGCGCAGGCTGTTGGATGAGTTTGCCAAGCTCACGTATGTGCCATGGCCTCAGAAATGACATCCGCGTCGGAGAGCCTCTCCTCGGGTTTGGCCTTGAGAGATTGCCGGAGGAGGCGATGAACGAGGGAGAGACGTTCGTCGCCGTTGCCATCCGAGTCCAACTCGCCAGTGGTCTTGAACGATGGGTCCCTCTCGAGGACTTGATCCCTAGCCCGAATGACGTATTCCGCAACCTACAAAGTGAAAAGGTAAAGAAGCGCGTACAAGAGCTTCATCGTGTCACACTTACAATCTTGTCCGAGTCAAAGAATGGCCGGATGATCGCGAAGGGAAGGCTGTTCAACAGATTGAATATCGGCCTACCCACAAGGGATAAGAAAACGCCTCGCATCTAACGAGATGAAGGGGTCAGTGAGCTGCTAGTGAGATTGCCTATATCACGATGCACTCGCAGGGAAGAGGTTAACAGCGGTGACAATGTTGCTGGCGAGATCCGTGGTGTGGTTGATGATGTCCCACTGTTTGACCGACTGGATGCGTTGACCGTAAGACGAGATGAAAATGATATCCGTGAGGAGACGACGGAAGAGGACGAGGCAGTCGAAGGGCCGTTTGCCATCGTAGATGCGCATCTTGTCTATGCAATCATTGGTGAATTCGTGGATCTCATTCTGGTAAAGAATGAGATTGGCGGGTGTGTAATGGGGTGCATAGGCGCGCTTCCTGATTGAGTGGGGTATGGGTTCCCTGATCGGACAGTCACGTTAGGCTTAAAACGGGAATGTGCGTGGATCAAAAGGATAGTTCTTACAGAGTGGTCATGGCGTGATCATTGTCGTTGGTCTTGATCGCCTTGTACCACATGGATTTTGGGAACTTGGTGTATGCGGTCTTCATGCTGGATGAAAGCACGGTTAACTATACGCTTGGAGGATATATAAGCTGTTTGTACTTACGCAGCATGGTCGGCAAAAAGAACCATGTTGGGAGCAACACGAACAATGCCTCCGTACTGCTCGAGCAGGGCATGGATGGCATAGGCTGCAAAGACGTCTCAGAAAGTGTAAATGTTTCAGAGCATTGATATCAGACTCACGTTTTTGTAGTGTCAGGTCTTTGAAGGTGATGTATGCAGGCGATATCGCGGCATACCAAGGACCAGGAATGTTTCGAAGAGGATGGAACCAAAAGTTGTATGCGCATGTCCCCAGGACGTACACAACAATGCCACCAATGGCGAGAGGAATGATTGAGATATTCGCCAAGGTGTCCATGACAGAAGAGAGAGATGTAGAAGGGAAATATGGAGGGGAAATCGAAGAGAGTAAACAGCCAAGTCAAGTTTCGGTAGGGCTTTTTAAACCCCACCGAGGGCCTCTATTTCAACTGATCGGCCAAAAAGAAAAGGGTGAGAGGGGAATGGACGACGGGCCAGAAGTACGGCCCTGGCGCTTTTTGCGCTGTGTTGCAAAGGTAATTCAATAGACCCTTCATCTCCACTAATCTGCGACACGGATCTATCTGCCAGCAACGTGCAGGAACATGCCCATGGGCCCGGTCACCAAATGGACGTGCCAATGGGAATGCTGAAGAATCGAATGGTTGGAAAGGAGAAGCAAGACCTTGATTCCTGTGGCGTAAGAGAACATCATCAAGTCTCCGGCCCACGCTGGTCGCCATTTCCTCGGCTGCCTTGACACAGCAAGCTTTACAAAGTGTCCACCATGCTGATGTTCGGCTAACTTCGGCACGCATGGAGTTAAAATATAATGTGTTCCAAACAACAGGGTCGAGAGCTGTCTCAGAGTTTCCGTCCTCTGAATCAATAGGAAAGAACCTGAAACCTGGGTGGTCCAAAGGAAAGAAGGCACAGCGAACCACACAGCAACGTAAAACTCAGCGTGTTACGGACGTGGCCGAAAAGAAACGCTAGTGGAGCGGATACGTCGCTGCGTGTCTTCTCATACATAATATTGCCTGTAATCATCAGTTCTTCTTCCTACGCTGAGCATGTTTGGGATGGTAACCAATCTTAGGGTATGATATGCCGTTGTTGGCAGCCCCACCAACGAGTAGATCTGGGATCCAATCTTGATCCATCCAGACCCCTTCGCCGCGCTTGCTCTTCTCTTCCAGCGCCCTGGCGGCCCGCTTCTCCTCCTTCTCAGTGTTCCGATGATCCCGCCCCACCGCTCGCTGCCACTCGACCTGATCCTCCCGTAGGACGATGGCGGGTTGACCACTACCCCTCGCGCGACCCATCTTCGGGGGAGGAAGACTCGCGTTCGTGCCGCGAAGCCGATATTGAAAGTTCTTTTTCAGATGAACCTTCAATCCTGGCTCAGCACCTGGCTTGGTAGGATCCGCTGCTTCCACCGTGACGGATGCCCGGATGAGAGTTGGCCCGCCACAGCTGGGACAGAACTTCTTCGAAGGATCCTTACATAACCTGCGCAGTGCACACATCATTCAGCATTTCATCCCAGAACAACGATGACCTGGAACTCACTTGAAACACGCATGGCAGCGTAAGACCCAACTCTTCACTTTATCGATCTTCTTCCCATCAGAGCTCACGAGGTTCAACCCCATCTGCAACAAGACGTTCTGCATCGCGAAATCGCTCGTCATGCACGCGACATGAATTGATTGATTCGGGTCGACTTTCGCAGGGACAAGTTGTGCGTCCTTGGCCCGTGCTTGGTGTTGACCGACATTCGTTGGTGTGATCCATTCGCCCTCTCCATCATCATCGGATGCGGGGTCATCGTACAGTAATTGGCCTGGCATCGGTCTAACCACAGATGAACTTGATTGAGGGTTCGATGGGTCCCATAACGGCTCTCGGAATGTTTCAGGCGGCTCCTCATCCTCGTTGTCTACAGATTCCACAACCGCTGTGGGCCTTTTTGGCGTAGGAACAGTTGGTACAGATCCTCTGAGGGCTAAACGTCTTAACCTATCAGCGAGGCTTTCAGGGATGCCGGTGGGTGCAGAGGTTGATGCCGGTGCCGGTGCCGGTGCTGGTACTGATGTTGGTACTGATACTGGGAGTCCGGAACCTGTTGGTTGCGGCAGTGGGATTTGATGAGCTGCCAGCTCGGAAGGTAGATTCACATCTTCGTGGACCTCCACGGGTGCTGATAATGCAACGGGCTGTAAGGAAGTGTTCAACATCTTTCTTTCATTTCGTTCTCAAGAACCAAATTCTTCAGCCCATACATACCTCTTGGACCTGAGCGTCCTCGGCAACGTGCCGCTCAGCTGGGACCGAGTCAACCTGTTTGCCGGGAGCCTCTTCACTCTTATGCATCTCGTCCAACTCCAACGTCAACGCTAGGACGCACATATCTGTTCGCGAAAGGACGGCATAATCTCCTGTCTTCCTAGCAAACGCGGTAGCTGTCCTGAATTTGAGCGTTTCCCAAATGAAGGCAAATCAAAAGACGGCAGAAAAATTCACCCTTGGACATCGCGACAGCTCCTGGTTGTCTGACGAGCACTTCCACGCCTTGTAGGAGACGAAGCCGTTCCCAATGCTCCCGCACCCGTGGATCCTTTAGCTCGGAGACGACATGTGGGGTTGTAACGAACCGACGGGCCAATCCTCGTAAGGGTTTGAGAGTGATGAGTGGGTTGGAGTCGAGTACGAGTGTATCGATCTTTGGTTTTGCCGTAGCTGCCATTTGTTTTTGAGCTCTGGTCGAGAATGATCACAATTGGTTCAATTGGTCTTGACTGCAATCAGGGGGAAAATTGGTCCGAGCCCAGGGTTCAATCAACGGGCGTCAATCCAACAATCCACGATCGACTCTCGGCCGAACCCTCCCCTTACTGCAACTCCTTCCAACCTCTCGATATCGATGGCTACCAAAACGTGAGGGAGATGTTATAGATATGCCCATGCCACGGCCCTAACAATCTCGTTCAGGTACAAGATCGTTGTTCTACCAGGAGATGGTATTGGTAAGCCCGTGACTTGGCCAGTTTGGCTGGTTTTGGGGCTTAGCACCTTCAACGCCTGTAACAGGTCCTGAGGTTGTGGCACAGGCTTTGAGAGTTCTGAAGGTAGTAGCAGCATCGGTATCGGACGTGACGCTCAATATCGAAAGCCACGACTTTGGCGGCATCGCTATCGACAACCACGGTGTGCCCTTACCAGCGTCTACCCTCGATGCCTGTAGCTCCGCCGATGCCATTCTAATGGGTAAGCGTTAACTCTCAGAACTCAAAGCTATTGATTTTGACTTTCCAAATCATTGGACATCCCAAGGCTCCGTCGGTGGACCGAAATGGGGAGTCGGCCCCGTCCGCCCAGAACAAGGCCTCCTCACACTCCGTAAATCGCTCGGACTCTACGCCAACATCCGACCTGCATCCTTCGCTTCAGACTCCCTCCTCGCCGCTTCCCCACTAAAATCCGAGATCGCTAAAGGGACCGATTTCATCGTCGTCCGTGAGCTCATCGGCGGCCTGTACTTTGGGAAGCGACAAGAAGCCACATCGACGACGAGTGAAGGGGAGGATGGTGTGGCTTGGGATACCATGATCTACTCGGTCCCAGAGATCCAACGCATCACCCGAATCGCCGCGCAGATCGCGTTGGCGGCGGACCCACCTTTGAGGGTCCATTCCGTCGACAAGGCCAATGTCTTGGCGAGCTCTCGGTTGTGGAGGAAGGTCGTGACAGAGACGCTGCAGAAGGAGTACCCAAAGCTCGAGTTTGATCATCAGTTGGTCGACTCGGCAGCGATGATCATGGTCGCAAGTCCTAGGAAGCTCAACGGTGTGATCCTTACAGAGAACATGTTCGGAGACATGTGAGTTCTCCTCATAGCTACAACCAGAGAGATCAATCTCAAAGACCTGATTTTCTCATTTCATTGACAGTCTGTCAGACGAGAGCAGCGTCATTCCTGGATCGCTTGGCCTCCTACCATCCGCATCCTTAGCTGGTTTCCCGTCAGAAGACAAAGCGTCACCAGGCCTATACGAGCCCATCCATGGGTCTGCGCCGGATATTGCTGGTCAAGGGGTCGCTAATCCCATCGGTACCATCCTCAGTGTCGCCATGCTCCTGCGATACTCACTCCGGTTAGAGCCACAAGCTAGAGCCATCGAGGTCGCCGTCCGTAAAGTGCTCGACACCGAGGATATGGGCGGATGCGGATTCCGAACACGAGACCTCGGAGGAACCAAAGGCACAGTCGAAACTGGTGATAAGATCGTTGAGATCTTGAGCGGCCTGCTGCAAAAGTGATGTCGAATTTTTAGCCAATATAAAACAACAATAGATTAACTGCAGTTATATAAAACAACAAAGCGAACGAATTGTTGTCCTGAGAACAGTCGAAGAAGCGGGAAAATCAGCAAGGAAAGCCTATGAGATGTGACATGCGTATGTATACTGTTGAGCGATGTATTTAATCCTCAGCCCGATCCCTCATCCATGTCATAACATCAATCGCGCTTCCTGGCAACTGTTTGCCGGTTAGTTTCCGCTGACCTCCTCGCCTACCCGCAGACTTGACTGCTTTGCCGAGGTAGCACTCGACCTCCACCAGGGAGTCATACCAGGCTCGTTCCTCCTCTTGCTCTCGCTGAGCAGTGGTTTGTGTCTGCTTAGTCCTCGTAGATGAAATCTTTGGAGCTACCGGCCGTCGCAACCCTTTAAATCTAAGGAGCTTAACGCTGAGGTAGTGAAGCCACTGACGATCGACAAGCCCACATCAGTTACATACATTCTTTCTGTCTCGGTATCTAGAGCGAGTACTCAAAAAAGCTTACCATGACGTTAGATAGTGGCTTGAATGTCTCCCATTCATTTCCACAGTGCTCTTTCATCAAACGATATACATCAAACTGGTAATCGCCTCAGATTCAACTGAAATCAGAAGCAGGCATACACGAATAGGTAGATCAATAACCAAAGCTCACCTGTCCCATCAAAGATCTCTTGATCCACAGCGGTGTGGTGTGTCAGACCTTTATCATCCTCTAACCTTGACAGTCCGAAGTCGATGATCTTCACAGTTACTCCTCCTACATTCTTCGGTTCGTCTTTAACTAGGACTTGTCCCCAATGAAGGTCGCGATGCTGTCCAGAGTACAAGGGTCAAGATCAACTATTTTCGTGGCTCGATGAATCTAACGCACCTCAAACTGGTATTTATCCTCTGCAACGGCCAGAGCGCGAACAACCTGCCATAAGATAGACACGGCAGACTTCCACGCATTCCGGAGTGGGAATGTATAAGCCTCCAAATCCACCCCTCCATTCGGAAGCACAATGATAGCGTAATGCGTTGAGGCTGGCAGAACATCTAAGGTGAGCAGGTCAGAGAGGGCAGAGCATTTGATACTGGTGCGAGAAGCTACTGACGGGGCCTAATATTCTCGGATTCTTTAACGTTGCTATACCGATCCCAAAGCTCTAATAGCGAAGAGGGGTACCGCCCAGTGACCACGTAGGCGCTAGAAGGCTGAGAGGATCAGCACCATATGTATCCAGTCCGTAGAGAAGGATGTGCCGTACTTGAGAAGCTTTATGAAGCCGCAATGCGCGTTACCAACTAACTTGGTCACTAGAATTTCATTCTCAACGTCCGCCGAAGGAGAAACGCACGGAAGCTCAACCTGCGAGCTCGGCGACGACTGTCCGCCAAGTAATAGAGGGACCACCTTTAGTACCACATCACCAATGGCAAATACCTCCGAGTACGTTGCCTCCCCGATCTTTCGGAATCTGACGGCCCCCGCGTTGGCCCCGTGAATATCGTCAAATGGATAAGTAGATACGAATGCATCGAAATCAAGCACCCCAGGTTGCTCGCAGGATTTGAGTAGTCTCTGCAAGTCTTTCGGGACTGTTGAAGCCACGGAGGACGTGTCATTTGACTGGGGTGGAGATGGCGGTTTCGTAGTTGCAGTAAGCCGGCGTGATGGCTCTTTCGCTGACGCCTTAGTCTTCTGGCGATCCGCGTCGCGAGAATCCGACTGGACCGAGAGCTGCTGTACGATTTCTGTGACTTCCTCGATGGTACTCCCTCTGAAGGTTCCCGAAGTTCTAGCACCCGTTGCATCTATAGGGCCCCGCCCCATCCTGTCATCCCGAGACGCCTGCCGTAGTTGACTTTGGGTCACGCCCCCCGCAGTAACATTCTGTGGTTCACTTAGCATAGAGAGGGTTGTATTCTGTTTCTGGGGCGATGCCTGTGTCGCACGACCCAAGGACGTGGCTGTGCAATCGGTACAAACATGGGTACGGGGTCAATGGCCAGTGAGATAACGACTCACATGCGTCTACGCCGTCAGATGGTTTAGCGGTCTGGAGTGACGGCCCCGCAGACTCTTCAGAGGTTACCACAGTGTCGGTTGAGCTCGCAGCGATCCCTCTCGGAAGCCCTTGCAACCTTTGTGCAGCGTGACCTCGCGAGAGGCGTTCTACGCTGGGGCCGGAAGCAGGAACTATGAAGACTTGTGAGGTTGATAATGAAGCTCGAGCGTCCCTGACGGCCACTCACTTTCAATATGCGAGAAAACCTTGACACGCGTTTGCCGAGATGAGAGTAATGCTTGTTGTCCGGCCTTACAGGACGTAGTAACTAGTTTGGACGAACCAGCAGCTGTCTCCCGTTTACCACGTGAACGAACAACGACCTCCTCCCCACCCGACTCGTCTTCGGAGAGAACGATCATTGGGTTCGACCTGGTACCAGCTCTGGTGGCGAGGGCAGCTTTTGCTCGTCGGGCTTCCTGCCGAAACATCTCCTCACCATCCGAAGCTGAGCTATCGGAAGATATAAGTGTGGCAACATAGTCCAATTCGATTCCGCTGGGTGTTTCGTGGTCGTCGGATACAGGTTTCCGAGCCGTTGCACTCTTCGTCTGTGTAATGAGAATAGCAGGCACTTTGGGTAGCACCGATTGTCGTAAGGTGTTCCTGGGTTTGCTTGGGAGGCGCCGCCGTGGCGATGAGGCCACTATCGGTTTCCGTGCCAAGGTGACCTGCCTGAGCGTTGGAAGTTTTGGCGGTGCAACCGCGTTCTCTTTGTTTGCCTTGGAAAGCGAGCTCACTCTGGGCCTTTCGACCGGTGTGGGTACAAGCCATTTATCAAGACTTGAGTATGGGGGGTCCGCGACGTTTTGGGGGACGGTAGCTAGCTTTGCTGGAGGCGAAATGGTCAGATTGAGGTCCTTGGCTCTGATGAAGTTTCGTGCCCTTCGTCCGTACGCCACGACTTTACGTGTGTCTCCTCTTTCATAGTTAGGTGGCATGTGTAGATAGGAATACAAGAATTTGTGAGTATAAGAGCTGGAAGAGACCGGAAGTTGGTAGATAGCGATCTAGAATGCAGTATGGTAGCAAAGTTGAGGTTCGAGTTCAGACTACTTTCCCGTCACGTGGTTGAGCGAGGACTCCCTGAATCGGACTCCTCCAACTCCGGCTCCGGGCTCCACGCCAAGCCAACGCCAACTTCACCACTCGCCCTCATCAACCACTTTGATCACACTTCAGCATGTCTATAAATCTTTATTTGATACCAGTAGAGACTCTCGCAGAGTATGTTTCACCAGTCGTGGGAGGCTTTCAAGTCTTTCTGATACCCTTCTCATCTCCTTCTAGTATCTTCTCATTGCTCAGCATTCCAGAAATCGTTGTGGTTAGCCGAGTATCAAGGCACCTTCGGCTCATATGTCAAGATCCTCTGCTGAATCCTTGGCGACGACCGATCATCCGGTTACTACGCTCTGATCAGAGCCTAGACGCCCTGAAGACACTCAGCGTCCATTCTGTTGTCCCGCGACAGAACTTTGTTGAGATCCTGTGTCTCGCATCTCCGCACTTCATTCTCTTAGGAGCAACTTTACCTCACCTCACGATAGACCAGTGGCACGAGGTCCTGAACCGGCGATTCCTCCCCAGTTGGGGGATTGGACGCCACACCACCAACCCACGCGAGCAGTACATGAGGTGAGTTACCATGACGAATGTTTCAGGAGACTTTTTTAACGTCTTGCTTTGAAGAACATTATGGAGCATATGGCATCGCCTGAACTCGAGTTGTAACACACAAGCGTGGTGTAGCTACGTCGTCATCGGGCGAAATGGCATCGTCCACAGCAACGCGGCTTACACCAGGTCTTATGAGCCATTGGTGGTCTTTGAAGATCTCAAGTACGTCAGATCATCATTAATCATGGTTCGTACACTACCTTGCTTACTAATCTCGTCAAAATGAGCAGAGTTCAAGCCGACCTAGCGCACTTACCCACGCAAGTCCGGGTGTGTCGAGGCCACTTATCACCGCACATGTACCCTATATCTTAACTCATCTCTCCCCTCTTAGGTGCTATTACAACTAGAAGACGTTCGAATACTGGCCCTTGGGACGCTTCACAGACGTACGTCGTTTTGGGTCAACCCCTGGGCTCGTCTGGTCATGCATCCGCCAGGAGTAGAAGTCAGTGGATATAAAGAGACAAAGCAGGAACAGCTCCTCGAAAGAGAGGTAGACGAAATAAACACACCAGACCCTGAGGAGGCCGCAGAATTAGGCGAAGGGACCGCAGATATGTTATCCGAGTTGCAGCCCACGTTGTCGCGTGAGTCTGCCAACTCTATCACTCGGCGGAACGCTACCTCGCGATTTTTCTCTCGTGAGCGGTCTTGGTCTGGATCACCGCTCCGCAGGACGTCCTTGTCCTTATTTCGCACCCACAGTCTAGACGTGGAGGAGGAACACGAGCCTGTTGCTGGCCCATCTAACGGCAGCGTTGGAAGAAGTCTAATGCGCCTGTTGACACGTTCCGGAAGGGAGCCTGTATCCCCGCAGAGCGTCACCTCGCAGTCCGATGGATCTCCAGTTGATGACACCAGCACTCTTCCATCTAGCGTATCACCGACGGCTCCGAACTTTATGGACATGATGGCGAAATCCAAGGGCGTACCTACGTTGACAGAAGGCGATGGTCGAAGCTCAAAGCTCGCTCCTTATCCGGTCTTGCAACACCCTCGTCCGGCCCCGGAGTTTGCCAACTATCCGAACTTTACCCCTGGTGGGGCTGACTCCCGTTGGATCGGTCAGGGAGAGATGGAGGAGGATGGGCTTTTATGGGCGGGACCTCTAATGTATGTCTACAAGCACGACGCGCTGTGAAGATTTAGGACCTCTCTGACGCACTCTGGATTTGAAAAGGTTGACAGCCCAGATTACAGGACCTCGGCCACCTGGATTCACAGAATCGCTGGGAGACTCATTGCTGAGTCAGGGCAAGTTCGTCCCATTCAATGTACATGACTTGAACGCAATAGCGCCTTGGGTGGCGGAGAGATGGACGAAGGTCAACTATGGGGATGGCGGCCCAGTCCTTGGCTCGTGATCCCAGGAAAGCATGACACGTTATGCTTAGAGTACGCTTCTATTGTTGAGAACTCCCATTAATGTAACAATTCATTTGGGCTGGTTCAAGCTTTTTCATAATCATCGTGAGGGAACCGGAACCTTCGTGGCCGGATCAGAGGTCGGTCTTGCGAGGCGATATAACTCTTCGTCGGAAGAAGATGTCGAAGGACTGTCGGGTGCATCGAACGGGTTCGACGAATATCCTGGATATGCTGCGGTATCCGGCACAAGAAGGCCTTGTGGTTGTTGATCTGAGGATACTTGTCAGCTTAAGGGAAATGATCAGCTAAGATATGAAGATACCTAGTACATCCCACCAGCGATTGTCTGCCGAGCTCGGAGGAGGGTCTGATGACAAGAAGAAAGCTATCAACGAGGGTGTTTCCATCCTGGATCGCGTGCCGATCACTTACAGTCCACCTCCTCATCATCACCAAGCATAGTGTCCATCAACTTGTCGTCCAATCTTTCACCAGCGTCCGTCGATGTGACATTCTGGAGTATGGCTTTCTGCAAGGCGTCCCTTCTTGTAACGTCGATGCGTAGAACTTCGGCCTCAAAGACCCCATACACTAAAAATATTTCGTTGGCACACACTCAAGGTCAAATGAGTTCGCAATGGGACAAGGTACCGGGTCGGTGATCCGATCCACGCAACTCCGCTCGGGCGTACACCGTTGATTCAACCTTGAGTCCTCTGTAGAGGATCCTATCTAAATGTCAGACAACAATTGTCCATGAGCAAGTCAAATTGCATCGGGAGCGGAATGCCTGACCTGTCCACGCAGGTATTCGCTGCTTCTCACTCGTATCATAGTTATCTGAGTGGAGGTCATACCGATATGTTGGTCTGAATGTAATCTGCGCTTCTCTATAGCTTGGGAAGGCCGCGTTGGTATGCATCGCGTCAAGCAGCTGTGGTTAACATTTACGAATCAGGCAAGCGGCCCTGGCGTTATAGAAGTCTGCGTGTACTCACTTGATCCTCTGCGAGCAGCGCCTGCAGATTATCCCCCAACGCAAGCGACCGGACTTCCTCGTTCTCCAGATCGATACGGTAATTCGTGTCTGCGGCCCAGAAAACAGCGCTACAACGAACAGCGAAGCAAATTCAGGGATCGACTCAGAAACACACGAACGAAGTGGGCATCACTCGTGAGCTTTGATATTCCGTCCTTTTGAGAAGTGAAGTCCATAATCAATTGTGTTGTAGTCGTTATTCCTCTCGACTACGTTTGTGTGTCCAGCAGCAAGATGTGCGGTAACAAAACAGAAGCTGGTGTCGTGGTAGTTTAAACGGATGGCGACTGTACGAGGTGAGGGTGAGTAACTACTTCATGTGCTTCCAACCCTTACGCACCTGCCCCCTTATTACCAGACATGCCCTTCAAACCAGTCTTATGACGACGAAGTGTAGAGTGATTACCATGCTGAAGTTAGAAGAGAGGAACTGAACCTGCCTTCCGCGATGCCCCCTCGACGTTCCGGATTACACTTGTGAGCTCCGATTTGACGATAACTAACAGTGCCGTACCAACAAGCTGCAGAAGTAAGTATCTTGAGCGAGGATTACACGAGCTGAGCATAAAAATCTAGGTATACCTGCTCGCTACGGAGGATAAGATAGTTGGCTCGGGGCTTATTTCGCTTCTGTATGGTGTTCATGATGTGACGTTCCCATTCCAGTCTGCAGATGTCAGTGGAGTTAGCGCATTCCAATTATTCTACTGTCTTACTCACTTCTTGGCGGGATCCGTTTGTATGATCTGTTGCGCGTTGAGTGGTACAATTTCCTAGTTGATGGCAGTAAAGCGTGAGGAAAACCGACGGCAAATTGATCAAACAAAACATGCCTGGAAACCTAAGACAATCATATCTGGCCTTTTGTGGAAGTTTCAGCGAGAATACCAGTGCCTTCAGTGATGTCTCGCTCACTCGGCATCGACTGGAGGCGGCTACTACATCAGTATCGGCACAAAAATAGCAGGTATCACTTACGAGTGTTGGGGAAGAGCCATGGCAGAAGTGACTCTGATGGTGGCTGGAGCGTATATGAGATACGCCCACCTCCACTAGATAACTAGGGCGCTTTACCTTGCCATTCAGATTATACGTTCCAACGAATATCGTCGCTTTCTGGCGAGTTGAATACTCTGAGATCCTGTTTATTGAGGTTCAGCTGAAGGTCTGAAGGTCATATGACTTAAATTACCTATCTGCAAGCGCAGCTCGAACCGAGTCATGGATTGGATCGTATATCAACACTTGGGCCTGAGTGCTGAAGTTCCCCTGAGGTGATTCCTAGTTAGACAGCTGAATTAAGGACAAAGCTATCGTTTGGACACACCAGGAGTAGGTCGATCGCAGACTGTTTCGCGCTATCCTGAAAATTGTTGATGTATGCCCGACTAATACTCTTTGTAGCATCGGACAAGACGCCTGGACAAATTTCAAGGATTGTAAGACAGAATTAATCAAATAAAACCAGTTCTAAGTACCTGCCAATGTCCGCTTGCCTGACCGGGTGAAACTTGTATTTAAAGCCCCAGTACCAGCATATATTTTGGACAGCGCGTCACCGTTCTCTGCCCATAGCTCCCGGTGATTGGCCCATAAGGTGATGGAATTAGCCCAGCCGTCGGGCATATTGAAGAGAAACTGCTCCAGAGTCTTTTTGGACAGGATATCCTCCACAAAGTTGGTCCGATCAAGGCTGGTAAGTGATGTCAGATCAGACTCCGTAAAAGAAATCAAACGGCGCTCACCAGTCCAAACAATTTGTGCGAAAGACACCACGTTGTGCGGTCATGGGCTCGTTCGAATCATATACAGAGGACGTGAACCCAAACTTTTCCATGGCTGTGTTAATACCAGGAATGCTGGGCACTGTAACAATTAGACTATCATGCCCTTGTAACCGCGCGACATTGTGGAAGTCGAAGTTTGTTATTCCAATGTCGCCGGTGTGGCCAGGGCTAGTTTCTGCAGCTTTAAGATGCTGGTTGTAGGTCTGTGCCAATAAGGACTCGCCCTCCTTCTGACCAAGTAGGTTGACCGCGTGCACCGCAGAATACTCTTCAAGGAGTTGCGCGAAGTGGCGTTCAAATGCGGGCTGAGAAGCTAATTGAGGCCGGGTGATTTGGATCTTGTGGCCGAACGTTTGTATCCCTTGCTGCTCCCAAAACACTAGAGTGGACTGCATCAAGGCCATGTTCGCGTTGATCTGTATCGTGGCCCAACTTACATGGCACAGATCCCCTAACCTGTACATAACTAAACGTAGCAGTGTCGGTACTAAAAATTGTCTCCGACTTCCAACAGAGTAATGTTAGTGTCATAATCAGCGAGAAACCAAGAGAATGGTGGGCGCATGTACCTCAACAAAGTTAGCGACGTTTCCTTCATCATCAACACCACGCGTGTTGAAACGGGTTCCAGCTTTTTTCCAGCCAAGCCGAGATATCAAGCCAAGAGTCCCGATCATTGGACCGCCGTTGGAAGGCGGTGCCGGCAACGGAATAGTGAATATACCGACATAGCCTTGGATAGCGAGGATCTAGTAGTTTGGTTTCCAAAATGAGAAATGATGCCACTGTATTGGGCAACTCAACAGATATCGCGTACATACAATGAATTGACAGCGATCCAAATCCTTCCTCTCCCCCTCGTCTAGCCTCTCTCTAAACTCCAAGAGACTCTTGACGATGAATTCATTCCAGATGAAGCGAGGATCGAACATGGACAAGTCGTGTGCATGCAAACTGCCGCTTCCGGCTGCGTTCTGTCGTTTAAGGCGCTCTGAGAGTCTGGAGGACAAGTCCCAAAACGGATAGGGGCTGTAGTAGAATGTGCCAGACGCAAAGATTTTCCTGAGGGGAGCGCATGGGTGCTCGAGGATGGCACTGCTCTGCGATGAGGAAGGGATGTATTGCTGCTGATCTCTTGACATGAGGGACTCGGTCCCATCGAAGGGCGTGACGGGGGGTATGTCTTCATATGGCGAGTCGTACCGAGAGGTATTGACGCAGAAGAAAGCAACTTCGTGGATACGATGCACAGGTTCAGAGACAGCAGCATAAGGGCGGAGATTTCCGAGCGCGGTGGTGGAGGTCACGACAGCGAGAAAGACGGCTAGAAGCAGTCCGGAGGCAGTCAGCGCCAGCCAGTCTTAGCCAACATACGCCATCTGACTGACCGTTTTCGACACTGATTAGGCCAAGACACCCTTCCACGGGGCGTGCTGTCAGTCTGATCAAACCATCCATGTCCACATCGGCTTTGGACAGAAATTCCACAATAGCCTGAGGACCCTTGCCTGCGCGAAAGATGAGGGCACGGGAAGGCAGTCCACGGAGCTCATCCTCAGCACTGGTCAGGAGGATCAACGTCCTAGGCGTATCTCGCAACCATAGGTGCATTGTCTAGTGAATAGCAGTAGCAGAACTAGGGTCAGTCGATTAAGGCCCGATGTCTTCGGCCAGACTGACAGTTCGCCGTTGTTATGCGCTGGTATCGAGGCAGTTCAAGTGCAAGAAGTCAAAGTGTCAAAGCTATTGGAGTGGGTGGTTCTCGCGGAATGGTGCTGGTGTGAGGTTGAAATCGTGTGGGCGTGATTGGACGCGTGCACACCAAAACATTACATATCTAATCTACACCGTCGCTTGTCCGTGATAGCACCACCCTATACATGAAGCCTACTCAATCATTCCAAGCCTCTATCGCTGGAGACGTTCCCCCAATCCTGCCCACAGAGTTCCGCGGCCGCAATCCATCTCGAACACCGTCATTGGGACTTAATAGATCTGTGGAATCTCTCGGATTGCTGTCACCAGGTTGCATAGATGAGCGTCGGGATAAACTTGTGCCGTCTGAGGTCATGCGTCGCGGTGGTGGTTGCCTTAGCTTCGGTACAGTACCCTTGGCATTGCCCGCAGTATTTCCTTCTCCGCCCATGTAAAAACCAAGGCCGATTCCATTCGGGGTCATGGGCGTCGGGGTAAGTATCGGACTGCGGGTGATGGGCGTTCGGGGAGCGATCAAGCCTTCGTCCACACGACGACGCTTGCGCAAGCGCAGCATTGATAACAGGCTGAAGATCGGGTCTATGATGGTTTTGAACAAACTCTGCCGAGGAAGTATGGCGACAGGCTGCTTTCCTATTTTCTGGTTGAATTCCAATGCCGCAGTGTTCGGGGTGGACGGGACGCTCGAATCACCTGGAAAGAGTCGTCAGACAAGTCAAAGATACATCGGAACCCTCTTTTGTTACCTAGGTTCGTTGGCAATGCATTATCGTTCGCGCTCAAGCTGTCGTGTCTAACATTAGATCACATTTTTTGATATCCGCAGATACATACAAAGCGCACCTTAGGAACAAGAACAGTGGAATAAGCCAGATGCATGTTCCAAAGAACGACGCGATCTCCAGAAAAGATGGTTGTCTGCGTTGAAGTTCAGTGTTACGTTGCCAAGGTGGACGATTTGCCCCACTTTGTCGCCGTGATTCTTGGGCCTAGTGACTGGTCAGTATTAAATACAGTCGTACCGTACCATACCACAACTTACCTGGTTAGCAAAGTGAAAGAACCATAAGAAATGGTCTGCCACAACCAAGATGCAGCTTGCCAGGAAGCTCCAGGACGTAAGAGATATCAACGGCCACGAGGAGCTGAAGTTTTGAAGATAAACGAGATGACAGACGACAGAAAAGGCGATGAGTTTTATTGGGAGGTGGTCGGTCACTAAGAGTACCAAGTGCAGAATTATAATGGACTGAGGAGGCGTGTCATGTCAGACAGTGGAGCACAGTACCAACGCATTAGCGGTATAACTTACATAAATCAGTCGTACCCCTATCGTTTTTGCTAATTTGGAGTTCTCTTCTATGACCTCTGCCAACCAAAGGAGGCCACTAGCTGCGAAGTGTGTAGACGGATGGTCAATATCGCGACCCTTGGATAGAAGGATATCTAACTCACCAAGGCTTAAGGTAACAAAAATAAATCCCAAAAGCCCCGCGACGTAACTTAGACCATGAAGAAGGGAGATCATGTCTGGTGCTTGAGGTCAGCGCGTTGGATGAAATGGAAAGAGACTTTTTGGTCAATCTCGCAACTCGCCAGGGACTGGTTTGCCAAGCACCGACAAGCGCCCCGATACGATCACCCCTCCGTGTACCCCAACCTACTTCGCACCAAGCTTATCGACAATGAGTAACATGCAGAGTATGTGAATTCATACTATATTGCGGACCACTACTGACGCTCTGTCAAGACACCCTCTTCCAGCTGAAGGTACGCCTGGGGACATCCATCTTAATGTGGACCGACTCCTTAACGCAATGACAGTAGTTTACAGCGAAGACGCTCAATAGGCAAGCAACAAAAGCAACAAAGGATGAGAAGAGTGAAAAGGCCAAGTTAAAAAAGGTCGATAGAACTCACTACACCTGGCGTTATCAGCTGCGCTTACACCACACAATTACAGGCACTACAGCAAGGGAACACTGAAGGCGCCCGTATCTACGCTTCAAATGCCATCAGGAAGAAGAGCGAGTACATTAACTTGCTCCGACTCGCTAGTCGGATCGATGCGGTTGCAAGTCGAGTGGAGACTGCCGTGACCATGCGCCAGGTAGCCCGCCATTGCATATCCCACTCGACCCTATATTAAAGCGCCCTGCTCTCTTTAGGTTACAGGGAACATGGCATCAGTCGTGAAAGGGATGGATAAAGCAATGGAGACTATGAATCTAGAGAAGGTCCGCGGCTTCCATGATCAACCGCGAAGTTCCTGCGCACCCTGAGCCTTGCTTTCATCGTCCAGATCTCCATGGTCATGGATAAGTTCGAAACCCAATTCTCCGATCTTGACGTTCAGACGTCCTACATGGAGGATGCTATGGGATCCACCGACGCTGTATCGACACCCCAGGATCAGATCGATACTTTGCTGCAGCAGACTGCGGACGAGAACAACATCGAGCTCGCTCAGAACATGAAAGTTGGAAGCATTTCGGAACTCGCAGGAAAGGAGAGGGAGAAACCTATTGGTGAAGAAGATACCAAGCTCGCTGAAAGGCTCCGGGCGTTGACGTCTGCGAGTTGATCGCTCCGTTTGCATGTACCGACAGCTCACATCAGCTCTCTACCTCTCACCATATCTTCGTGGAATCCCCTAGCTTTACACAGCGATAATAACATGGATTGGATCATTTTCAAAGCGATGACAACGGACAGTTCAATGGGAACTCGATTTCAAGACTCTCTTCGCTCTAACCATTTTCAATCCTGGGCCAACTCTGTGTCAACCACCTCGGCAAGCCGACGAAGCAACTGTGCACGAACCTCAGGATCTTGAGAGGATCTTTGCAACAGTTCTTCGACTCTTGCGAATAACGCTTCTTTGGCCATTTGCCCTTCATCGAACCTAGCTGTTGGAACGGAATTTGTCGGGGCAAAATTCCAATGTTCGAAAGTAATATTTTCTGGAGAAACAACATACCAACACCTATGATAAAGGGATAGGGAGATGGTCAGCGACAAGCCCTGCCTGCCTACCACACATGTCTTACAGGTCTTTAGCAAGTCAAAGCACTCCCTATCACCCTGCATGACTCTGCGCAACCCGGCACCCAGCTGCATGCATTCTTCTCTCCCTAGTTTAAGCCCATGCGCCCCGTTGCCAGTCTGAGTAACGTCGTCGCCTTGACGGTGTCTAAGACTGATCCCCAATCCTGCCGGAATGAGATTCTCCTTGTCCACGCAAGTGTTTCGCTCTCTCGGCGGCTGCCTCGGAGTGAAAGCGTCGTTTGTTTTGCTTGTGGTGTCGTGACTGGGCGCATCGGCATCGTTCGTGGGCGAGAAGAGCCCTTCGAGTAGTCCGCGAGGTTTTCCCTTCGTTAGCATGGACTTCGAGTTGCTGGGGCTGAATCCATGAGAGGCTCCAACTGCTACATCGAGGCTACCATAGGACGGGGAGTTCATACCGTTTCCATTCGCAAAGTAACAGCTACGGGGCGAACGATTCGGACTTCTGGCTCCGTTCCAGACGTTGGACGCCAAAGGAAGGCTGCTGACCCTCTCCCTGACCTTTAAGGAGGACGAGATGGTCGGAGATATGGCGCGCGATATATGGGGTGGGGAGTCTATGGCAGGGCAGGGAGGGGAGAAGGATGGTCCAGGGGGTGGGCAATATTCAGGCGACGAGAGACCAGGAGAGCCCGCAACTGCTGAGGCGATGATGAGCATTCCATAGGACGAAGACGAGGATGAACTGTCCTTGTGGCCGTGTCTATGACCGAACTGTCGCTTGGATAGATTGTTTTGCTGTGCGGAGGGTGACCTGCAATAACCGGCGGCTCGAGGTGCGAGGGAGGTGAGGGCAGGGGGTCGAGGACGAGCGAAACGCCAAGGTGAATCGGACTGTACTGTGCGCAAGTTCGGAAGCCTGGAAAGGGAAGGGAGCTCGGAGCTCTGGGGAGGCGACAGTAGACCTATATCCTTCTCGGGCGACACTGAGCGATTAGCCTCGCCAGAGTGAAGTTGCATCTTGTCCGGCGAGGGAGTCCTTTCTCGCTGCTCGAATTCACGGAATTCCAGCAGCATTGCGCTCTGGCGTCGGCTCAGATGATTCGGGGGTATGTGTGGGCGCGGAGTCGCAGCTCCCTGTGCGCCGCCCGATCGTGACATAGAGTTGAAGAATGCGACTTTGTCTGTGATAGTTGATGGAGTAGCAGAACTAGAATCATGCAAAGTGGTGGAGAACACTGAGGTGGAAGGGACTGCAAGGGGATCGAGACCTTGGGTAGGGGACCTAGAAATGAAAGCCGTGGCGGTGAACGGATCTCCCGAGTGAGGTGCGACTAGGACTGGCAGGTCGTCCGGGGCATCCGCGAGGTCGATCTGCACGGTGCGAAAGTCATCAAGGCTGTGCGGTGGCCTCGTTAGTAGGTCTGTCGCTGGTAGCGGTATCAACTCTTGTTTAGCCTTGTCATTAGGAGTAGGAGGCGGGGGCGGAGCGTTGTTGGGACCATGACATACTAGACTTAAGGCAGCTTGAATACCGAACATGGGAAGGGCTCTGTGAGGAGGTGTGATGCTGATGTTTGACAACGCTGTTGCAGAATGTGAAGAAGGACCGGTAGACGACGTGGATGTCATCGAAGGCGAACGGGAATGACGAGGCTGGATTGGGCAATAAATTCGCGTCTGGATCTATTATAAATGCGATACCTGACTTACAAGCCGTATTGCTGTATGTCCGGACTCTACAGGAGACTTCTTTCGATACATCTTGACGCGACACGCGACTTGGAGAGAGATATCATCATATCAGGGTCGAGACCTTTCAAAGCACTTTGCGTGCACTTCACATACCTAGTTGAAACCTCTCGGTCTCTACTTCTTCAGTATGGTGCTAGGTGATGCAAGAAGTAGGAGCGGGCAGAGGGAACAGTCGAACGCGATGTGAAATATATCCTGGTAGCGCACGTGACATCGGACTTGCAGAAGCCAACCAAAACCTGAACATCACAGCGAATACAGAAAGACAGTTACAGGCAGCATTACAGGTAATTAAATGAGTTCAGCCGCGTTGACTGGCATCTCGTCCTACGGGCGGCAAAGTGTATTGTCAGTCACCACGATTCGATGCAAAAATTGTTTTAACGCACTATCTGTGTCGCATAGTACTGCTCGATATCCCGCAGGATTTTTACATCTTCCACAGTCACGAACTAGCGTCGCGAGCCTTCAGTACCAAGTTGTTGATGAAGGGAAAGGTTTCACTCACGTTGATAGCAACACCTTTACGTCCAAAGCGACCCGATCGACCGATACGATGGATGTAGTTTTCACGATTCCTGTGGGCATCGAGATCAGTACCACCAACTTTGCGTGACTGAAGGCTCCTTACTGAGGCAGGTCGTAGTTGATGACAAGAGAAACCTGCTGTACATCGATACCGCGCGCCCATACATCTGTTGTGATCAGAACTCGGCTCGAACCGCCTCGGAACTCTGCCATGATAGCATCGCGCTCTTTTTGTTGCATATCGCCATGCTTCGGAAACAGAAATTTGTCAAGACTTGCTGCAGTGCATTGGAGAAGTTGCATAGGAAGTGCGTACCATTGATGAAACGGTGAACTTGGCAGCCCGCATCTTCTCCGTCAGGAAGTCGACCTTGCGACGTGTGTTGCAGAAGATGACAGCCTGAGTGATGGTGAGGGTATCGTATAGGTCGGTAAGAGTATCAAACTTCCATTCCTCCTTCTCCACCGCCACGAAGAACTGCTTGATACCTTCCAACGTCAATTCGTCACGCTTGACCAAGATCCTGATCGGGTCCGTCATGAACTTGGTCGTCATTTCCAAGACGTCGTATGGTAAGGTGGCACTGAGCAACACCACCTGTGTTGCCGGCGGCAGATATCGGTAGATGTCGTAAATCTGCTCTCTGAATCCCTTGTTCAACATCTCGTCCGCTTCGTCCAATATCAACATCTTGATATTCCTGGTCCTTAGGTTCCTTCTCCGAATCATGTCAAACACCCTCCCTGGTGTACCGGATACGACATGAACGCCATAGTCCAACTTGCGTATGTCCTCACCAATGGACGTTCCGCCGATGCACGCGTGGCACTGAACGTTCATGTAGTCGCCGAGGGCCATGATAACAGATTGAATCTGGGTGGCCAGTTCGCGGGTGGGGGAGAGGACTAATGCCTGGGTTTCACGGACAGATGTGTCGATGGTATGTAGGATGGAGATGGAGAAGGTTGCGGTTTTACCAGTGCCGGATTGCGCCTGAGCGATGACATCCCTACCGGATACTATGGGTAGGATAGCTCGCTGCTGGATGGCAGACGGCTTTTCGAACCCTATTTTTGAGGAATGTAAGGTCGGACAATGCAAAGGAACGACTGTAGTAATATTCTCGTACTAACCGTACGCATAAATTCCTCGTAATAAGTCTTCCTTTAGTCCTAATTGATCGAACGTCGACACCACTTTGACCGCCTCTGAGGACTCGAAGACGAGCTTTTCGTCGTTGCTGATAATTCCGGCCATGGCAAAAGTGTCTGGTGTGTTAAGGTCCTGACTGATGTTGGTGGTGGCGGAAATTCTTGAAGGTAGAGTTCAAGCGCGAAACTTCACCCAAACCAAACCTCAACCTACATTCGATGGACTCTGTGATCGAGATACAACGGCAGACACATGAGGAGATCGAGAGGCTAGATAGAGCAGCAGCTACGCTTCTGTCTCAGGCGCCTGCCACTGTCAGTCAAATGCAATTCCAATTCTACCTAATCTGCACCAGTTGACATCCCAATGTATCCTTAATTTATAGCGCCGACAACAAATCAAAGACGAGCACAAAGTAAGCAATATCCTTGACCGGATAACAAGCAGAGCATCGACGTTGCACTCCTCCTACATAGATGAAGACAAGTGAGGAACCGTCCCTTGATAGTCGACCGCGACTCTCACTGACACATTGACACGCAGCTCGCGACACACTGAAACGACTCTATTGTCTGAGCCTGGCCTCACTGAGTTCTATTCGCGGCTGAAAAGGGTCAAAGATTATCATATGAAATATCCGGAGCAGCCCTCTGACCCTTTCGAGCTCGAGCTGGGAGGACTTTTGGGCGAAGAAGAGGATTTATATGATGCTGAAGATAATGAGGATCGTACGTGCACCTACTTCTATTATACTTGTTCCTCTTCTATTCTTATCGATTGATGCCGCCGTTCTATGTTAGCTGTCGCGCTCCTGTTCTCGGGCGAAGAGTCCTTTGGCAGGTACCTTGATCTATATGCACACCATTCCCAATACAACAACTTCAAAACCCTCCCACGGCATGTATCATACGTCCAATACCTTGATGCTCTGTCGAAAATACGCGAAGAAAAGACGCTACACCAGGAGCTCTCCTCCACCATCAAATTGACGAAGGAGTATGAGAGGTACGTGATGTAAAGCGAGTCTATAACGAGCGGACCCAGTCTCATATTACACGTATACTCAGCTACGTCACATCGCTATACGCCTATCTCCTCTCTTTCACCAAACGTACACAGCCGCTTGTGGATGTTGACACTCAACAGCGCGAAGCTGAGACAGAATTCGAAAAACTCTGGAGCCAAGGCCAAATCACTGGCTGGGGCGATGCCCCTCTGCCAGAGGCCAATGGCGCTGACGGCGGTGTGTATTGCACTGCCTGTCAGAAGCATTATGCCAAGCAGACCGTGTACGACGCACATCTTAAGTCAAAAAAGCATCTCAAAGCGGTCTCCCGAGACACTGCACAAGATGGAGCAACAAAGCCTCACGACCCTAGCGCGAACGGGGCTAATACCACTTCAACACACTCAACAAACCACGCCCCTCACCATTCGAAGCATTACAAATCCGCGCTCACATCACACCTTATCGTTCCCGTTCTCCTACCCCTCCTCCCGACGCTTCTCGACTCAAAATCTAACGTGGAACGGCGCTTCGCGCTGACTGCCCGTGAACGTGAGCTAGAGTCCGAAAGCACCGAACAGCAATCTTCAGTGCCTGCCCATAACCCCAACGGGACGGCAACAAAAGATGGTGAAGATGAGGACGAAGAGGAGCGGATCTATAACCCACTGAAGCTACCCTTGGGGTGGGACGGAAAACCGATTCCTTATTGGTTGTACAAGTTGCATGGGCTGGGCGTCGAATATCGCTGTGAAATATGCTCGGACGGTGTGTATATGGGGAGGAAGAACTTCGAGCGGCATTTTCAGGTACATTGTCAAACGACTCGGGGTTCTCTAAAAGGCTGACCAAAGTCAAATGTAGGAATCGAGACACGCATTTGGGATGCGCGCGCTTGGCCTCCCAAATACGAAGCACTTTCATGAAATTACGAGGATCGAGGACGCATTGGCACGTGAGTCTTGTTTCGCCTTAAAAGCCACTTTTCACCAAAGCCTATTACCCATCTGATCACGAAAACCTTCCATTTAAAGTGGCCGAGAAATTGAAACAGGAGGGTCGGCAGGAAATCTTTCAAAACGAGACTATGGAGGAGATGGAAGACGACGAAGGGAATGTGTACAACAAGAAGACATATGAGGACTTGAAGAAGCAGGGTATTATTTCTTGAGACTTTTCCCTTGAGACTTTTCTCTCGTCGAAGGGATCGTTTCTTTCTTCTATTATGCAGTCATTCAGTGTACTGATTATTGTTCATTGACTCCATAAAACCATATTTGTTTCCTGAGACTATGTCTCGGTCTCCACTGTATCGGCACATAACCACTTGTCTTCATGCAAGTTCTATGTCACAAGTTCTCTCCATCGAGAAGACGAAACATATCGGCTACAAGATAAAGGCTGCCCGTGACGATGACGAAGGGAGGTTTCCGCGTATCGGCATCATCTTCAGCCATGGTGCTGAACCATCCTAGCGCTTCTTCGAGACTCGCGAAGGTCTTCGATCGACCCTCCCCACTCCCTGTGAGTTGCCGTACTGTCTGGTTCATCACTTCAGTGGCTACGGGCTTCACCCACGGCATCCCAGCGACCTGGGAGAATGGAACGAGCGCAACAATGTCTCCTTTCATTAAGAGGGGTGTGAGCGTTGAGAGGGGTGTTTTTGGTGGAGGTGAGTCAGATAAAGAGAGGATGAAGTGTCGAGGGGAGGACCGCGGTACGCCGTGGAGGTATGCAGCCAGAGCGTGAGCGGAAGCGGTGTTGTGCGCCCCGTCCACCAGAATCCGCATCTCCCTTCTCTGGGCGCTGTTAATCTCGACCGGAAGAGTATATGACGTCCAATGCAATCGACCAGGCCATCGAGTGTTTCGGATTCCTTGTGCGATGTTCAGCGGCGTGACTTTGAGTGAAGGCAGTTGCTCGAGGATTGTCACGGCTAGCGCGACATTTTCGAGTTGGTGTGTCCCGAGTAACGCGAGTCGAGTACGAATAACTTGTGCGCCTCTCATCGTCACGAGAATTGGTTGAGTTGGCACTGTCGATGCGGATCCATCTCCTCCCCCACTCGCAGGGTCCCCTGTTTCCACTGCTGCTGCATCTCCAATGACGCAGGAATCTTCAATAAACACGAGCTTTGCTTTGGTCTCGCCTGCCACCTCTCGCATCACGCTGAGGACCCCTGAGTGACCTTGGCGTCCGACGACGCATGTCACTTCACTCTTCATAATCCCAGCCTTTTCCCTCGCGATGGCTTCCACCGTATCTCCCAACATAGCCTGGTGATCCAGATCGATGGCAGTGATACCACAAGCAATAACGGCTTCTTTGGGTACGGCGTTTGTTGCGTCAAGGCGCCCGCCCAGTCCCACCTCAAGCAACACCACGTCCACCTGCGCAGCCTCGAATACTCGGAAGGCCGTAGCCGTGAGGATTTCGAAGCTTGTAGCCTTGCTGCCTATCGATATATCCTTCTCGACAACACAATCTCTGGCGTGATCATAAGTTGTTTGAGATATTGCTTGACCATCGATCCTGATGGAGTCACGAACGAAAAGAAAATGAGGGCTGTTGAAGCGACCTGTCTTGAACCCAGCATCACGGAGGATGGAATCAAGGATGGCTGTGACGCTGCCCTTGCCGTTCGTTCCTGCGATGTGAATCGTTGGACGTGTATATTGTGGTAGAGCGGCAAGCAGCGACGAGATGCGGGCGAGGGACAGATCCATGATCAGGCAATGCACTCAAAATTTCTGTTAGGTTGTGACAAGGCCTCGATGAATTTAGTAGTCTTCATGACCTCTCGCTGACGTGATATGTGCACGGCTTCAAAGTCACATCTTCTCCCACCTTCTAGCAGTTTCCTTGAATCCCTCCTATTTTACGCTCCAGCCTACAACATTTTATAACTCTATGGCCACTCAGTCTCTTACCTGCACAAGGAAAGGATGTGGAAAGCAGTACGACCCTAGCACCGCAGTCGGGAACTCGTGTGCCTACCACCCAGGCAATGTCGTATGTACTCGTCCATCGCCCAACCCCACTGGATCCCTACTGAACCTCGTGTGCTGTTATGGGTTCGTGGATCAACTAGGTTTTTCATGAAGGCTTGAAGAGTTACTCGTGTTGTAGTGATCTTCCAGGGCACCGTCCAGTGTTGGACTTTGACGAGTTTATGAAGATTCCTGTGAGTTATAATCATGCTAACTCCTTGTTTATTGTAGTATTAACCGTCATATGAACAAGGGATGCACGACTGGAAAGCATGCGACGGAGCAGACACCTGTCAAAGCCCCGGCCCCAGCGCAACCCTCCACGTCCTCTGTCCCATCGGTGACCGTGTCCAAGGACGCAGATGGCAAGGAAATCTACACTACAACAGGATCTTCGAAACCCCCGGCGACCGCATCACACCGCCCTCTCACACCACCCCCCGCCCCGAAGAAACTTGATGAGGATGAAGACGACCTGGAAAAACCCGTTGAGGGCGGTGCTACTTGTCAAAGACAGGGATGTAATGCGACCTTTATCAATGATGCTGAAAGTCGAACAGGCAATGGGGAAGCCGCGACGTGCCAATATCATCCTATGCCTCCACTTTTCCGGGAAGGGAGTAAGGTGAGTATATGCATCCCCCTATGCACATTGTATGTGCCCTCGTCGCGAGGAATCGCAGCATTCACTGACGCCTCGCGTTGCATTCTATCAGGGCTATCTTTGTTGCAAGCCAAAGGTCTTGGAGTTTGAGGAGTTCCTCAAGATCCCTGGGTGTAAGACTGGGAGACATGTCTTCGTGAAGAAAATCAAGCCCACTGTGAGTGCCGGGGGTTGGCGAGCGAACGGCCTCACCCCAGCTGCGTCAGTAACCCATACATTGCACCAGGATCCAACCGATGAGCTAGTTCAACCTCGTATCGATCACTACCAAACACCATCAACCGTCCACGTAACTGTGTATGCTAAAAAGGTCGATCAAGATCGGAGCTCTGTCGTCATCAAGGATGAACACGTATGTTTCTTCTCGCTAGTTTCATCTAGAAAAGCCCCAAGAGGAATTAACGTCTGAACCTTTAGGTGCACTTAGATCTTTACCTACCAGAGAGCAAGCGATGCCTGCAGACCCTCACACTCTATGGGACGGTCCAACCCGACCAATCGACATTCAAGATCTTTGGAACCAAGGTGGGATCCTAGATTTTATCATACCATTGACCCCTTCTAAGCATGAATACTCTCTGTCAATCACTACCAGGTTGAGATTACTCTTGTCAAGAAACAAGCGCGTGCATGGTCTCTATTGGAAAAGACCGACGCAGAGCTGCCTCCTGCGTTTGGTTATACATTCGGAACGAGCGGCCGTACAGGGACAATCGGCGCAAAGGACGCGATTCTTGACGCCAACAATATCAATAAGTAGACCTTGCGATAATGACATTTGATTCTTCATGCCCGTAGATCTATGATGCGATGAATAGAGACAGGTATCTCAAAACGTCCGTGTATCCCCGTATCCACACATTAGAGCGTGGCCGGCGTTTCTATAATGCTGTATGTCTGGATGAGGTCGCCTTCTTTGAAATCGCCGAATCCATCTATGACCACACCACACTCCATGCCTTTTCGGACCTCTGTCATGTCCTTTTTGAGATGCTTCAAAGCGCTGAGGTTACCTGTGGACGGAATATCATCATAGTAGAAGTTATAATTGGTCAACTGAACGCTCTTGCTCGGTCTGATAGAAACACACACCTTCAGCGACTGTCTGACCATCCCTGACTACCCTTGCCGTCTTATGTTTTTCCACGAGCCCGTTGATGACTCTGCACCCAGCGATGTTCAAGTTGCTCCCGCCCTTTCGGTTGATTTCAAAGATCTGCTGGACTTTGGCCTCGCCCACAACACGCTTCTCAATAATCGGCGGAAGCATAGCCACCAGACGGGACTTGACTTCGTCCATCAGCCTATAGATGACGGTGTCAACGTGAATAGGCACATTCGACGACGACGCAGCAGCCTCGATTGATCGAGAGGCCGAGACGTTAAACCCAAGGACCATAGCTAGAGGACCAAACTCGATCAGCTGCCTTGTTTGAAGGGCTTGCAATTGAGAGGTTCTCCACCTTGACTCGCTTCGGCCATGGTCACATCTGATTCTGTCACATCCCCAACACCAGATTGGATCACCACCACTTTCACCTCTTTATTCCCTAGACTTGAGATGGCACCAACCACGGCCTCGATCGTCCCGCTCACATCCGCCTTTACGATCAACCTCAACTGTTTTACCCCATCGTCCCTCTGCGACTGCGACATCGCATAAACCGATTCAGGCGCTTCAGACTCTGCTCTCATTTTGCCCTTCCTCAGCCCTGTCTTGTATAACCTCGATGCCTCAACCGCGTCGGCGTTGATCTGTACCCTCCTCCGCTTCTCCATCGCACGCTTCTCGTTGATACTCGCGACATCAATCATCAAGGCTTCGTTGGCCTTTTCGCGTTCGCGGTTGTTGACTGCGCGCTTGACGTCGTCTGCAGCTTTGCGGCCGGTCGAAGCGGTGAGAACCTCGTCCCCTGCGACAGGAAGGGATTTCCATCCGGCGACGATGACTGGTGTTCCTGGTGGTGCGGATGAAACGTGGTTTCCCCTGTCGTCCGTCATTTGTCGAACTTTGGCCCAGGAGGTGCCAGCGAGGATGTGATCACCGTTTTTCAATGTGCCGCGAGAGACCAGGACAGTGGCGATTGGTCTAATATGTGAAATTTTGAAATGATTAGGGGCCATGCATGAGGAAGGAAAGACTTGATAAACCCACCCTCGTCCTTTGTCTAAGTTCGCCTCTAACACATGACCATGAGCGCAAATACCCTTCTCAGCGCGCAAATCCGCCAACTCCGCGACAAGAGTGATCGTCTCCATGAGACTATCCAGACCTTGCCCGGTCAACCCAGACACTTCAACAGACGGAATGTCTCCACCAAGATCCTCTAATTGCACACCCTCTTGGAGCAGATCGTTCTTAATCTTTTCCTAGAAGCCCTTCGATTCAGTAAATGCAATAGTTGGTTTGACGTCTCTCTTCTGGAGGGCTTACCGTGTCAACCCCTGGCTTGTCACATTTGTTAATTGCCACCACCAACTGTAGGCTGCTGTCCCTCTTCACTAGCTCGATAACCTCGCGTGTCTGAGGCATCACGCCATCGTCAGCAGCGACGACTAATACGACAATATCGGTCACCGTCGCGCCTCTCGCGCGCATGGCAGAGAACGCTGCGTGACCCGGCGTGTCGAGGAATGTCACTGATTTTGGTGCGTCTGTCGACGACATTGGCGTAGACCCGACGGATAAAGACTTTATGGGTACAGAGAAAGCACCGATATGCTGTGTGATACCCCCAGATTCGCCCGATGCAACGGAGGCGGAACGGAGGGTGTCCAAAAGGGTGGTTTTGCCGTGGTCGACGTGACCCATAATGGTAACGATTGGCGGGCGAAGGGGGAGTGCAGTCTTGTCTGTCGGTATAGGGCTGAACGAATAACGACAATCAGCACATGAGATGCAACGCGACTATAACGAAGCTCACGAGGGATAGATATCAAAGGCGGCGGCATCATCGACAATGGGATTGAACTGGAGTTCCATAGCTAACATGCAAGCATCATCGGCCTGAAGGACTGATAAAAAATATGTGTTAATTTAAGCACCTATGTATCTTACGAAGAAAAGGCCACATTACGCACCTCGATCGAAATTTGCTTGTCCCATGTCGGAGTCTTGCATTATGATCTCCAGCGTTTCTATGGGTTTTTCGAAGCAGATTTAGTACAAGGCCGAATGAGGGACAATTATGGACTGCTACCTCGCTTGACTCTCAGCAACTTTGCTAATTGTCCAATAGAGATTGTATTAGGTATGAAGACGTCGTTCTCCACCTTCTTCGCTTCCTGAACAACCTTGACCTTCTTCGGCGCCTTGGTCTTCAGCCCAATTTTAGGTTTGACCTCATCCTCCTCCATTGCCTGCTGTGTCAACCTCTCCAAGGTCTTGTCTAAGACGTTTGCGCGTTGCTCCTTGGGCCGCACAGTGGGTTCACGGTCCCCACTCCTTTCAAATGCGGATGGTCTCTCATTGCCAGGTCTGTCACTTTGCCAACGAGATCCTGTAGCTGTCTGTGCTGAAGTCCTAAACCCGGCACCAGTTCCTCCTCGATCCAGTTGTTGCCTAGAATCTAATGATGGTGCGGTTCGGTATTGAGGTTCGTCTCGGGAGCCTCGTGGGTCCCATCGACCGCGAATTTGGGGGTTGGCTTGTCCAAATGACGCAGATGAAGACGCAGATGAGGATGAATTCCCAACGTCCCATTGTCTACGTGGCTGGTTTTGCACACGGGAGCGAGATTGATCGGAAACGCGTGCACCAGAAGACGAAGGCGGGTCGCGTAAGGGTCCGCTAGAAGGTCTCCGCCCAGGGAGAGAGTTGTCGGACAATTGACGTTCATTCCGAGGTGGATAGAAAGGTCTATCAGATTGCCTTCCGGAAGAGGAAGAGGATGAGTCAAATGCCGATCGGGGCCTGACAGATAGGTGAGAGGGTTGCGGTCGGTCCCATTTCCCAGGTGTCTAAGAACGTGTCAGCACAAGCTGACAGCGAACATTTTGATAAGTTCATTGGCTTACTTGCTGAGATCGCCAACGTGTCGGAGGAGAATCATTCTCAGGCTGCTTTAAGACTGCAGCAGCCGAGCTCTGAGGTTGTCAAAAATGAATAAGCCCCCAGGGTGGGTGATGGAACAAAAACGCACCGACGACCTTGAAGACGTTGCTCGGCATGACCGTACTGTCACACTAACTGCTCGCTTCATAGTATCTGCCGGGAAAGGCCGTGAATGCCAAAAGGGAACAGAAAAGAGGAATGAGTATGGGGAGGTTCGGAGGCGAGAGAAATGAATTTCGGCGAGCTGGTTTGATAAGCAAATGTTCACCGTCGAACGCCCATCCCAATTGTAAGGTTGGCGAACATGGAATATTCACCCCAGCATAACGCCACAATATCAGAGATATCGACGTAGATATTAACTGTGTTTTGTATCTGTCGTCGAGTCTTGATGTTTCTGGCATCTGCATGCCGGGTCTCAAGGAAAGAGTCCACAGTAGCCCATATACAGCTCTCCAAGGATGGATCACGCAACGAAGTAAGTATAGTTTTATACTAAGCTCGGATCATTAACCATTCGTGGATTTTGTTGCTACATCGCCGCGTGGGGGGCTATGCCTTAAGCCTTCCTTTCTCTGGCACACCGATACATATCGACGATTAACGAGTAACGACTGAAGATCAAAGATTGAAGATCGACTATAAGCCGAATGACCTATTCGTGTCGCGGCTGATACCCGAATCGATAGAATACTTTCTACGATGTTAGCCAACCAGTGGAAGCGAGCGAGCGGCTGCATAAGATTGGCGACCACGTGTTCGGGGAAACCCCAATAGAACTCTCGTATCCGCATTGTACATGCTCGGGATCCATAGAGGCTGAGAATGAGTAGGAGGTATGTGGGCTAGCGAGGGAAAGGAAAGAATGAAAAAGGTTCACTTTAATGTAAATTGAGGTCTAGGAAACAGGCTTCAGGGCGAGTAAGCCTAGGCCCACCTTTTCAGCTGTTTAACATGGTACGAGAATCAGAAATTCTAAATGAGAGAGCTTCGGCATCGTCTCTGGCTTCTAACGGCCCAGACCGGCAGTACCCATCTACATGACTTGCTCGTGGCTCTTGCAAAGGTATATTAATCTGAACCCACATAACACATCCACTGGGGAACGCGCATAGATTTGCCTGAGTCGAGGACTATGCCTCTGGGACAAGAGCGGTTGATGGATGCTAACACACCACTGGTCTATAAGTGACAAGAGAGCCCGAGAGCACCTCGAGAAGTGAGGGAGGGCGGGGTGTTGATATTCAGACAGGGCTTCTGGCCACGGAGAGCGCCCTGTGGATCTCACTTGCCAATATCGGCCTCAGTAGAATGCTGATGAGATCATCGAAAAATTCCGCCCCAAGATGCGTTCGTCGAGGTACGATGCATCGCGCCCGATCGTAACGGTATTCATGAGACAGCCGTAATTCTTGGTTTTCAGGCATCGAGGCGTTCGTTGAATATTCCTTGTTTATATCCATGAAGTAACCCCGCCGATTGCTAGGACTACCTTTCTAGACGGCCTTTTTGCTTCCATTCTTCGATACAGGAGGCTGAAAAATGTCACAGGCGGGTTTCAAAGTATTTATACACAATTACTCGCAGGAGAGATAATCAACGGCATTGGTTTGCTTGATCGTCATCCACGTCCCCAGCCGCCAGACGTGTCATGCGGGTTGGCTTCACAAGGAAAAGTTTTTGCCCTCCACAGATGTGTCTGGAAGGAACAAGCTCGCAGTCAATCTAGTGTAACCTGCCGTGGAATAATGTTCGTTGAAGTCTGGGTGAAGCCGTGCTTTTCCTGGACTGAGAAGTTGCAGAATAATGTTCGAACGTCATCTGCAGCAGTCTTAACGCGAGGTGTGAACTCATGTTGGGCAGAACAAACGGCTTATATATTTTGGCTCGTATGCGGTGCATGGGGCTCTTGGTCTCACCATACACATCTTGGCGCTCGGGTCAGCGCGTATTACTGTCTTCTGAGCAGATGGTATCCATATCACTATGTCCCAGAGCACTTGGTGAAGAATTACGTACATAGTTGATCCCGCATTAAGCCCTTTCTGCTAGGAGACGAGGGGCAAACGTTAGTCGCATAAGGAATGGTTATTATACGGGAAAAGAAGGGGTGTTTTCTGCTGCGATCAGTTTGAAATCGGGTGGTTTGTGAAGGATTCTATCTCAACTTGATGAGATAGTTTCAATTTGATCACTGGCAATTGTCAAAGCAAAAATTGACGTGCTCAGGTAAGCCGATAGGAGCCCACTACTCGCGAACTCACTATATCTCTCATGTGGTATACCAAGGATACGATCTTGTCTGCAGATCCAAAGCTTGTGCAGCCGTAGTTGCATTTCTGCTGTTACGTAAGTTGCCCTATTTTTTCCATACCCAGCGCTCAGGGTTCGTGGAATGACAAAGGCATCACCTTGGCGCAGCCCAAAAAAGGATACTCAAAGTGAGCATGATTGCGCAAATATATTAGATGGGCGCCCAGCCTTTATCGTCCATTTTGTGCCAGGGCTTCATCGTGCGGTCACGTCGAAAACGTGGCGAAAAATGGACGATAAAGAAGCGGATCGCATATCCTGAAATCGGGCTGTCATGGCTCGCGGCCACAACATCAACCGCGTCGCCCATTTTTGGTCAAACGGATTCTTTTTATTTTTGCGTCCGACAGCCCAAAAGGCCAAAGATGGCCTTTCTTCCGCTAACGCGATGCTTTGCGCCTTCTTCTGCCAGAGTCTACCTATATAATGTGCACCAATTCCTTGTAATTGCTCCCCATATCTCTCATCCTCTTCCCTCTTCATCTCATCCTCCATCCAACCCACTCCACTCTTTTACCACATCGCGCCAACATCTAAATCATGTTCGCCTCAACACTCTTTTCAGCTTTCACAGCTCTCCTCTTCCTCGCCCCCGCTGCTCTCAGCGCCCCCGCCGTCGCAGCTCCCAGTGCCAACACGGGAGCAGTGGCAACCCCTTCGCAGCTGTCTGCCGTGTCCTACCTTCTAACGTCGACCACTAAGCAGGTCCAAACCATATTCGGTGAGCTGAAAACCCCCTGGGCATCGTCCCATCGAATAACTAGCTGACCTCGGATGGCTATTAGCCAATGGGAATCTCGATCTCACTGTGCGGTACACGCAGGTCGAGGGTGAACTCACGACCCTCCTGACCCAAGTCACTGGTATCTGCGCTGGGAAGTCTCTCTCTGAAGTGGGAATCACTGTGACCGTCACCACCCCGGTCGAAGATCCCGAGGTCGTCATCACCGTAGCATATGTTATTGGGTTGCTCGTTGGTCTCATCAAGGTACACTAATTGCAGCGTCTTTCCTTGCATCTCAGGAATTAACTAATCTGAACCTCTTTCCCTAGATCATCTGTGATGACCTCGTTGCGAATGTTGTAAGCAACGTCACCGTCGTCCTCGTATTGGTCCAACCCATTGTTATAAAAATTGGGTGAGTGCTCGACAATGGGACACAACCCAGTCTTATGACCCGTTCTGATGAATTCTTTTTCCTGTGTTCCATGCAGTGGCATCATCAACAGCATCATCATCTCCTTGCAACTCAATCTCATCCCTGACGTCGTCATCCTCCTGACGCCCACCGTCAAGGTTGTCCTGACCCCCATCACCTCTCTCAATATCGCCCCCTTCATCGCATGCATCGAGCAGTCATAGAGCTTCCCAATGCGCTCATCTGATCTCTTTCTCGACCTGTGCTTTCTGTAGCTTTCCCCCTTCGCTTTTAATGACGTCTTCGTCCTTCGTACTACTGCTGTACTTTCTCTTATCGTTCCTTTCGCTATACATATAACCTTTGTCGACTCGCTCTGGTGCAAGCATTTCTGCTACATCCTTTAACACGCGCTGACCTCGTCATGATACGTCTGAGAACAAGCATTTGCCGAGTTCGCAAAGTCTATCAAATTAAGCAGATGTAGTTCTCGTCTACTCGAACACCGAGAAGATCGCAAGTAAAGGTATTCCCATCCCTGGGCCCTCAGAATGCCGAGAGAAATAGTCAAAGTCGATCCCAACACTCAAAGAAAGGACCAACTGCAAGACCAAGAGACATAGTGCCATTAGAACAACAGGGGATACGCGGAATAAGAGAGAAATCTGCTACATACAGCTCTTTCTTCCAACGATAGGGGAGTTGCTCGTGCTCCCACAAAGGTCTGCTGTCGTGCAGCTTCCATGAGCGCGGCGGGCGTGTCGGTTCTTCCCTCGACAGCTTTTGCTGCCGGATCCACTTCGCCCTGTTGTACGACGGCAACCGCTGGGTCAGGTGAAAACCGTATCGTGTACTGACCTATTCTCACAAGTGACGTTCAGATAAATGAGAAGATATCCTCCTGAACATGGAACGGGGAAGCATCTTACTTGTATCGGTAAACATCTCGCGCCCCAAACCCGTCCAACCTTTTCTGATACTGGCGACGTTCATGTCCTTCTCGTTTTGAAGCTGATCAGATTTTTTAAATGGGCGGGATTAATGGTGAGGCTCTGCATGATTTGAAAGCTTGGGATCATACGCACGAAGAAATCCCAGGCGAATAACGGTGAATCCACAAACGCGAACTGGTTGAAGTGACCTTCGGGTTGTCCTAGGAAAAGATGATACTTTCGGCGCCAAGGATGCCACTCCTATCAAAGCATGTCGTGAGTCACAACAGGCACACGGGAAGGAATGATATCGTACCTGTTTGGCCTCACCCAGGTTGACGAGTGACTCGTGGTGATCGCCCGTCCCATCCGATTCGGCCAATTTTCGCTGAACGAAGAGGCGGGAGTTGATGAACGAGAATGGCCGATGTATCTAAGACGTCGGTGGAACAGGGATTTGAAATTAATTTCAGGCGGGTTCGTGAAAGATATGTACACCTACCCATAAGATGGGTGTGCCGTTGACATCCATAATCACGCTACGGAAAGCGCGGTGGGTCTTGAAGAGTTGACGCGCGAAGGTGCCCATGAAACCTCTCGGCTCCTCAGCAATATATCCAACCACGTTGCCATTCTCATCATCTGAAAGCATATGCGTGGGGCGGAGGAACTGTCAACTAATAAATCGAAATCTCGAAGTGGTGACGGACGTACTAATTGCATAGCGATTGGCCACCTCGAATCCCATGAATATGTTCATCATCTCAATCTGCCTGAGAGGAATTAATTGGGTGATCGGTGGCTAGAAATTACGACATTCGTAAATGTTTCTCACCTCACAACAACCAAGGTATCGTTCTCGAGTAGCTTTTCGAGCCCCCCAGAGTCAGGGTTGCTTTGAAGCAATAGTGGGGCTTGAGCAACAACATCTTGGGGCGCTGGTTCTAGGCGCTGAGCTGTTGGCGTGATGGTGGATTTTGGATTGCGGTGGAGGATACGCGAGCGACCACGGTCTGGATCTCGGGAGAGCGCATAAGTACGAGATAATATGGTTGGTGTGTACATCTGACACGGTCTTAGGGTTGTTGCAGCAAGGGACGGCCTCAACGTCCGCTGTGCAAGTCTTGGGAGCATAGTCGTCAGTACCTGCCGAAGCCGGGCAGTCCAAGCGGAGGCAAACGTTCACACTAATCCTCACGTTTTCATTTCCACCAGTCATTCCATTGTCCCATCCAATATGGAAGGAAGCGCATCTATCGGTAAGATCAAAGAAGAAAGCTTGGAATTACGACAAGCCATCTAAGTATCCCCGCATGTTATCCCAGACAATGCCGTTCACCTGCAATTCCTCAGACTTGCCCTTGATGAGGCGAAAAAGTGCGAACCGACACCGACAGCCTTTTGCGTCGGTTGCGTGATTGTCATTCCGTCGAGCGCTGATACTTCAGCGACGCAGTCCATGGGTCGAGTCCTCGCGACAGGGTATTCCCGCGAACTACCCGGCAACACACATGCAGAAGCGAACGCTCTTGCGAAGGCGTACACGGGTGACAAGGAATCAAACTCGTCGTCTATCGAAAGCCTCCTTAGCTCAGCTGATGTTTATACGACGATGGAGCCTTGCTCCGTCAGACTTTCCGGCTTGGCACCTTGCGCAGATGCTCTGATCAAGGCTAAGATCAGCAGGTGCATCATTGGTGTCGGTGAACCCGCAGACTTCGTCAACTGCGAAGGCGCACAGAAACTCATCGACGCGGGAATTTCTGTGGCATGGATGAAAGGACTTGAGGAGGAATGCTTGAGCGTCGCCAGGAGAGGACATTCCGGCGGTGCACAAGCGTAGTTTTGTGACGATTACTCGTCGGATTATGATTGATCAAATGGTATCCTGTACTGAAGGAGCGTGGTGCGGTGACAACGAGATGCGGATTTCAGCCCTCGCAATCTGAGCCATCAGCAGGTGGGAATAAATCATCATTATGTTCGTAGCGCCCTGGCATGACCAAGTCGATACCATGGTATAGGCTTCTTACTTTACTGATTATACATATTATGGGAAGCTTAGCTTGATTTCAATAGATTGCTATGTGATCCTTACCCCTACTTTTGCTTTGATATTTACAGGCACAGGTGCCGAGCAATGATGGAAAATGGTTGCATAGCGAATGGGGACTCGAATGGTTATGAGGAGCGAGATGGGTGCTGTGCAGGGCTGTCACACTGAAGGGATATGCAATGGAGACCAAGGTATCAGATATGAATGGGTTCCTTGCATAATCGTCGAACAACTACAGGAAGACAGAAGTCGTGTAGCGAGCAAGATAACAGGGTGTGAAATTATCAGAGAGCGTCGAACGATACCTGGCCCCGAATGGTTTCCTGCAGAGATGCTGGACCAAAGCGTATATATTGGTTGGCCAAACGCCATATGGCCAACCATTGACTGCATTGCATGCACAGAGGGTCCATAGAATGTTACCAGACATGCATGGCTGCCCAGGTGGGCATCGATAACTCAATCCAGGGAAGTTGACAGCAGTCATCAAGTGAAATATCATCGTCGAGGTAAAGTCTCCCATTGCGTTCAACGAATCATGCAAGCAAACGGCAATGAAGGTTAGGTGATGTGTAGAAGGACGATAGCTACAATACTTTCACTGTGCATGTTGTTCCTCCACGAGAGTGAAGCCCTTTGACGCGCGCTGCAGTTGGCTCTCTGCCATCCTCCACTTCTGCTCTGACGCCTCTAACTCGACTAGAGCGATATCGAGGTCAAGACCGGACTTGATGACTTCCACGGCAAGGGTCGTTTGATATGCTCGCTGATGATCTCGGAGCCTCTTCTCCAGGTTTTCTCGCTGCAAGCCAAAGAGTTAGCATATGTCTATCAGCTAATGACAATATCAGAGGGAACGAACGTACCTCCTGTGCTCCAGGAGGAACCCAAGCGTTGGCAATCGCAGGGATTTCGATAACCTTTGGACTCGGCATAGGGGCGGGAGCAGGCTCAGGCTCAGCCACAGGCGCAGGTACCTTGGGCGGTCCTCTCGCTCGCGGTCCCGACGGCGGCTCCCGCTTGACGATCGGACGAGGGCCAGGGCCTTTTGGAAGGATTTGAGGAGATGGAACAACGGGAGAGCGCTGTTGTGGCGAAGACGCCACAGTGGTAGGTGAAGGGGCATGGTATGTCTGATCTAGTGGTGAATGGACCTGCAGCTTTGGATGATTGAACGGCGAGGATCCTGATGGCGCCCTCGGAGCATTACGTTCATAAGCACCTGTTTTGCCCACTCCAGGAATGTTTGGGTTTGCATAGGATGTATTGTTCCTGCGGGGTTCCGTAGGAGTTGATACAGAGGTGGGATTTGGTGGGGCTGCAGAAGTGTCTACCAGCGGCTGGGCACCTCCTTCGCCCGCCTCTACTTTTGGTTTTACGTCGTGACTCCGCTTCCCCCAGTTGGCATTTGAGGCGCGTATTGCAGGGGAAGATTGAACGTCCGCCGGCTTTGGATGACGAGAAGGGGACAAAGGTTCATCCAAAACCATCCTATCATCTGCTGGCTCCACTTTGACAGCCGGATAAGTTTTCTCTGCTTTCACTGCTGGAGATGTAGGTCTACTAGATCGCTGTAGTAAATTATCCACTATTGGTGGCTTTTGTGGAGATCCTGCGTTTGGCATGGAGGGGCTACGAGAACGTTTCAGTTGTGCAGGAGGCTGACGGCGTATAGGACTGGGAGACCTCGGGTGATGAGAGCTTGAAGGTCCTGGAGACTGACGGCGGGAGGAGGTCCGTGGAGGTGGTGACCGAGACAAAAGCCGGCGAGAACGGGGAGGAGAGGGTGTGCGCCGCCTGCCAGCCGGGGAGCGATGGCGGGGTGGTAGGGCCGGAGACGCATGGTTTGGCGGGGGTGGTGAGGAAATGTGACGAGGAGGTGGCGAGCGATGACGGGGGGGTGGTGAAAACCGTCGCCGAGGTGGGCTGGGGGATCTTCGGTTACGACGAGGAGGCGACCGACCGTATTCTCGCCGTGGAGGGCTTCCAGCTGTTACGATGAATCCGGGGGTGAATTTAGTCAGCGTTCCTAGGAGTACAAGGCATGCGGACAGTACAACTCACGAGGTCGTCGCGGGGGCGGATCGTAGTCATAACGAAAAGGAGACCTGGGTCGATCAACAGAAAGCCGGGGTGATGAGGGTCGTCTGTCACCTCTATATCCCGCCTCTCGGCCAGGATAATATCCAGGAGGAGGCAACGGGGGAGGGGACCTGGACCGATAGCGCGGACCGTCGTCTCGGCTCCTCCAGTCCACATCACGCCGGGACCTTGGAGTACTTCTCATATGTTCAGGTGAAGGTTCACGTCCGCGAAATCTCTCTCGGGGAGGAGAACGTGGTGGGGGAGAGCGACGCGCTCTTGACATGGGCGTGGTCACTGAATTGTCGTCTACCCGTTCTCCGATGCGTGCAAGGAGACGATTGGGCCTGAACGGAGTTCCTAAACAGAAAGGTAAAGTATGTCAGTGTATCACGGCCTGCAATTATGAAGGCTTACGATAAATTGAAGCTCACCACTGCTCATGCGATGGCGATGGAGTCTAGACTAAAACCAAATGGTCGACAATTTCCCACGAAACTGAGCTGTAACCTCTCCCGATGTCCGTAATCCTCGCTCCTCTCGCATCTCTACAGCAAATAGAGCGTACACCTTCTCGCGAAGATGGGATACCAGAAGATCTAGAAGATGACTTGAGGACTTATGGTTGCAAGCTCATTCAGCAGGCTGGAATCCTTCTAAAACAGTAGGTTTGCGTTCTACGCTGCTCCGGAGATTACTACTTATACGATGCAGGAATCAGGTCGCAATGGCCACTGCTCAGGTACTCTTTCAACGCTTTTGGTATGTGACATCGATGAAGCAGTTCGGAATTGGTGTAAGTTCCACATCTGCTCCTTCCGAGAGTATTTTACATATGTTTCTTGCTGCAGGACGTCGGGATGGGCGCGCTTTATCTGGCATCAAAACTCGAGGAGAGCCCTATACGCATGCGAGATCTCATCAATGTCTATGATCTTCTCTTATCACGAGCCCAGCATACTTTGTCGTCGTCTACCACCAAATTTCAATACGAGCCCACATCTTATTTCGCTTCGACTTTCTACGATCTCAAGGATGCACTCGTCGTGGCAGAGATGCAAATTCTTAAACGGCTTGGATTCAACGTTCAAGTACAGCATGGTTACGGCACGCTCGTTAACTACCTACAACTCTTGAGCCTCACGACCCAGGAGGATGTGCCCCAGAAGGCCTGGAGCTATCTAAACGATGCGTGAGTAAACATTCCCCTACAATCTCCACTCCTGGTGACGTTGTGTCATTTCTTGGACAATAGATTGCAAACCCCAGTATATGCACTGTACCCGTCGGCTACAATCGCCGCTGCAGCCATCTTCCTGACTTGCCGACAGCTTCAAATACCCTTGCCTTCAAATCCTGAACATCCCTGGTGGGAGCTTTTCGACTCTGAACTCGAAGACATCATGTCAATTTGCGGCGCCATTCAGAGGCTGTATAGACCAAGGAGCGACAGGGAAAAGCGGCTAGTCATGACGCTTGTGTCGAAGAAGGAAGTGAGAAAGTGGCTGGAAACAGACGGTAGTAGGGTCGTATGAACCTTGTATGACAGCAGGCCACTCTTCTACTTTCGCCAGTATATTATCTCGGATGAAGCGATAGGTCAAGCGTCCTCACACACAAGCTAGCCAGAAATCCTTGTATAAGATGTAGATGAGTGTATGTGACGAAAATGGTCGAGTCCGTCAAGCCTTGACCGGTGAACGTAGTAACTTCTTCAGCCGTTTGATTTCGCTCTCAAACGCCGACAGGTCTTCCTGTGCCTTCTTCATCTTAGCCAGCAGATACTCCGCCCTCGCGGCCGTCGCGCCGCTACCTCCCAAAAAGGAGCTTCCAAGCTGCAGTCCGATGCTCTTCAACGACGTCAATTCCTCCTCGATCTTTCTAATGGATGACTCTTCTGCGGCCATGGCGGACTTGTTGTACGCGATATCTTGGACGGCGTGGAATATACGATCTATCATTCCAGGAAAAGACACCGTCAATATGGGATTACGAAGTCAAAAGACGTGGGCTTACCATTTACTAGCCGTTGGAAGACATATCGGTATACTGGTTTGCCCGGTCGGATGGAGATGGGGAAACCTGAATGAGACAGATTAGGCCCTGTAGCTCCACGCCTGGATATTATGTATACTCACCGTCTTGTGTGGTGATGGTGATTAACTCGGCGTGCTCCATCTCCCTCAAAGCGCTCTCATCACTCTTAAAGGGGAACTCCAAGAGAACGTCGGCGTACGAAATCTACACAAGGAAGTAACTTAAGTCAGCCTTTGGAAGTGGTCTGACTAGGACCAGAAGAGTACCTCATCGTCCTTTGCTAAACGCTTCAGAACAGCCCAAGCTTGCTCAGGTTTCCAAGGCAAGTTCTTCGTGTCCTCATTATCGTCACCGAAAGCTATCTTCCGCAATTCCCCTACGCCCCTTGCGATAATGTCTTCGACCGCGTCCCTTACTGTGGACCCGTTTTGTACCTTGTGCACAAGCTACACAGGAGGAGATCAGAATCTGTATCTAGGTTTACCAGGAACGGAGAGAGATGTACCGCATCCAGGTCAATCGCTCGCCCTCCAAGACGTCCTATCCACATCTCGTCGTCGACAGTCACATTTATCTTCTTTGGCATCTTCTTCTTCACGAACCCGAGGGCAATGACGGGGTCCGCATCCCCCAGCGGCACGGACAGCAATGGCATGGTTGGAAGTGCTATGAACAGATGACAATTTGGGAGAATGTGAGCCATGACCGCCAATTGACCGAGAGTTTACCTCGTACCTTTCGCCAATCTCCGCATATTCTCTCGGTTGTCGCTGACAGCGATGACGTGTGCGACCTGGAGCATCTCTAGATCAGCAACGAGAGTCAAAGGAAGTCGGTTAGTTGTGACTTACACCATTATCCACGAGGGCAGCTGCCCAAGTAGCAAGTACTGTGAGCAAGATGTCCTTCTTTCCACCATAGCTGTGCAGTATAACGATCGGCAAAGCATTGATGCCGTCATCAGCGATTCGAATGCCGGCCATCGATTCCCTGTCCCGCTTCCAGTCTTCTACAGCTTGCTCTTCCTGAGCCTGATCTCCGAGAATGCCTTTCGTCGCTAAGAAGCCTTGTACGTTGTCCTTCGCACCCTTGACAGAAGATGTAACGACAGAGACCGAGGACGTGACGGCTGATACTGAGGATGACACAGAAGAGGATACTGTCTTCAAGATCGACGGGTCTTTCTCTGATTCTGGCATGGAGACTTTCGCTGGTTCTGGCGGCGCGAGTTTGGCTGGATCTGGGGTGCTCACAATTTCCATCTTGGGCGGGGGTGTCGGTTTTGCGGCTCTCTCCGCGCGAGCGGTTTTCTTCTTCTGCTCCTTGACCAACTCGACTGAAACCTGTGGAACTGTTAGTGAGACAAGATATGGTGCATGAATCATGTTCACCTGTTCGTACCTGCTTCAAAGCGCCTCCAACAACCTCCAAGATCTCCTTCAATTGATCCTCTACACTCGAACTGAACCCTGCCTTCTGCCCAATCAGACCCACGCTGGCCAGATCAATCATACTATTCATCGAGCTGAGGAACGAGAATATGGGCCAATAGCTGGTCTGTCGGGCCAACGCTAAGATCATCGCTGAATCCGACCCAGCTTTGTCCAATTCGGCGCAATCGATGTGTACGATCTTCCGGTCCACATTATCCGTGACTTTGGCAAGCATCTTAGACTTACCCGCGCCTGCTGGGCCATGAATGATCGAGATAGTGGTAGGTGCTTCAGCAAGATAGGCATAGAGAGCGTTCTCGGCCTCTTCTCTTTCCTTCCACTCGTCGGACGTGGTTGCGATGGAACCGTCTGGACCTGGCTGGGCCGTTGCGGTGTCGCCTTGATCTTCCTTGGAATTTGTAGAGAAGGTTACTTTATCGAGAATCTTCTGACGGAAAAAGTGGACAATCTTAAAGTCTACCCAGATTTCCAGGATGAGTGGCAGGTAACTCGTGCATGCAGCAACGACTGGTAATTACCTTGATAGTTGAACCAGCCCAAAACTTTAACTTTAACGAAGAATGACCGTATGGGATCGAAGACCTATGTTGAGTGATAAGTGAGGGATTCATCGCAGTTATTTGGAAGCCTTACAGTATAAGTTAAGGACCCGAGGAGGAACGCTGCAATTGGAAGGACAATCCGCGGGTGCGAGGTTATCCAGTCTTGTACACCATGTGCCTATTAACGATATCAAAGATAGGACATAGTTCTCGTAGTCGATCGACGGTTTGCATACCTTGATCGGCGCCTCGTACATCATCGATAGCCGGGTTCTGGTCGGAGTGCCCATAGTTCCAGCGGCTGTGAGTGTATTGTCAGCAACGCCAATACCGTGCAGGCAGTTGCGAGCAAGAATAGCAGATCGGGCCCGGCTGAAAACAACGAGGACGAAACGAAGGGTGCCGGCAGGGACTGGGGTCGGTTTGGTCATGTCCTTGATGCGGCCATAAGGCTACAATTACGAAGAGATTAGAATTTAATGACCAAGGCGGATATCAGGAGTCCGTACTCTGAGGATGTCATACAAGACTTCATGATGCACGTCGGGGCCCTCAAACTCGACTTTAATAATACTAGAGGGAAACAAATTCAAGTCCTATCCGTCCAAATTCCGTCAATTTTGAAGATTAGGTGATAAGGGGAGAGCGATACCGACCTCATTCCAAGGCTTCCCTTTGACACGGAAAAAATCTCCACGGCCAAACCCATTCCAGGATTTAATTCCACCCTCTTTCTCGATCCTGGCCCGGAGAGCGGTTTCGATCTCATCGACAGTCTGGGATGGCGATATATCTTCCTTGGGGGTAAAGGTGAAATTGACAAACACTCCACCGTCCTTTGGCGTCGGGTCGACGTTTAGCACATTAAAGTTGTGTAACTTGACCTGCGAGAACTTCTCTTTCAAGTCGGCGACAGTAGCGGGAGCGTTCGGGAAAAGTCGGCGTCGAATATCCCATTTCCCATACGTGCTCGGGAGAACGGATTCGACGAAGAATGCTCCATGTTGAATGTTATCAGCGGTCTGCAGTGGAAAACGGCGCATTTTAGTAGGGTCGTTGTTGCTCGAACAGGCGGAGGATCTTACCTGCGATTGTGAAATGATGGTTGATGTTGGTTTTGAGCTCTCCAAAATAGTAGCGTCACCAGCTGGGATGGTAGATTGGTGCCGGGTCTGAGGTATGAGGCGAGCTCGTTGTGTGAGAAGACATATTGGTGGACGCCGCTGCAATCCTAGACGATGCATACGCGTTCTAGTTGAGGAGTCCGGCAGATATGGACGGGAATGAAGTTACAATGAAGCATGACGTCGCTCATGCCGGTATTTGTATGGTATTTGTCCATAACCCGACGATGACAAGATGTAAGGATCCTTTTTCTTTCCTACATTTCTTGTTTCCTCCTTTCTCTTTCTGTTACTCGAACCTCCGCCAACGCAGAAGTGTATATCACAGTAAATGCTCTTTATCTATCCACCTTTGAATCCCTGATCAGCCGACTCCACCTTTTCTTTCACTTTTCTTATGGCGTTTGTTGCGGACCATCTACGGAGAAGAAAGCTCTCGGAACTAGGTTGTAGCTGTTTGTTATATAGGAAGATTTCACCATTCCATGGTCATTCACAGCTGGGGTTCGAGCCAGTTCAGCAGTAGAAATAATTTAATGTCATAGCTATTTATCACAAACATTTAATCAGCCCGCCTGGCTAGCTCAATCGGTAGAGCGTCAGACTCTTAGTACAGTCATATCTGAAGGTTGTGGGTTCGACCCCCACGTTAGGCTACAGGAAAACTTATCTTTTGTTATTTCCCTTTTTGTATCGAAGGGTGGTATCCTTTACAAGGGGGGTTCTTTTTTCCTCATCTCCTCCCGGATAACGTCGACGAGGGCAACACCACACTCAACGGTGATACCATATATCTTTTTGTTCTTAGAGCCTTAAGATGATGAAGTACAGTACAGAGGCCACGCCTTTGATACTAACTACCCGATAACGCGAAGACTAGGTCAGGGACGTCACCCAGGTCCGCAAGTGTCCTGATAATGGTGATAACATGAGTAGAACAATCCACCCGCACTTGCGATACGAGGACTTGCATGTTGTACAACTCAAGCGTCCTCGGGATCAGGATATATGAGAAGTACACGACTGATTCTCGGAGAATCAGTGACGGACGTCGGATTTTCCGGACAGCACTCTTCTATGCGCACGAGACATTATAATCCGGCGGTCGAGGTGCAGCCACGTAAGTCGGGAAGCTGAGATTCAATGACATGGTCAAGCGTTCTCAGGAGGAAAGTCTTGGGATCGCTTGTGCCACGTCAACGTTCGACACGTCAACATTTGCCACAACATAAAGGCCGAGATGCGCCGTCTTTCCCCTCACGTTCTTCATCCCTCATTCATCTACCATCCCCCCTGCGCCAGTCATGCGCCTCTTATCATCATTCCTTATTCTACCTCTTATAGCGCAGGTTCTCGCTCAAGAGCGACCTACGGATGCCAAAGCCGAACGGTTTGATTACCAGGTGGGATGCACTCCTCTTCAAGCCTTAATGCGCGGTGTAAAGACTGACTGTCATTTCTATCAGTCCGACGTGGCTCGTCTGAGGAAAATAGTCATCGAATCACTGTATAGCCATCGCGACGTGTGGCTTCGTGAGCTCATCTCTAACGCCAACGACGCGATCGAAAAATGGAGGGTCACCTCTCTCAAGTTGGGTTTCCCGGACAACAGCCCTCTCAATGTCACGATGAAACTCGTTCCCAACGAGGATGGATCAGGAGGACGCATCGTTATTGCTGGTAAGTGGTGTCGAAGGTGTGCTACCAGGTGCAGTGTCTGACCTGGACATTGTCATTTCGCAGACACTGGTATTGGCATGACACCCGAGGAATTAACCAAGAATCTCGGAACACTCGCCAAGTCGGGTACCTCTGAATTTCTTGCCAAAGCAGAGGCGGACAAAGGTGCCAACAAGGAAGCTGATCCCAGCCTGATCGGCCAATTTGGTCTTGGATTCTATTCCAGGTGAGGTTTATGGTCTTTGCTGCTCTACAGTCGATAGGTTACTGACGATAGTACTGCACTCAGCTTCCTGGTCGCCGATGATGTGTATGTCGCATCTCGTCCGCCTGCCACTCCAGAAAACCCAGATCCGGTCCAACACGTCTTCGCGAGCTCCTCCGACGCCTCGGCGTTTGACGTCTACCCCGATCCTCGCGGCAATACTATCGGTCATGGCACAGAGATTACTCTCGTCTTGAAAGAAGACGCAAAGGAATACCTGCAAGAATACAAAATCCGTGATTTGATGTATGTCTTTAAATTCTACTCAGCCTTGTTACATGGCGCTCATGACGCCATATGTGTTGCAGTGAAAAACACTCCGCATTCTCTACTGCTCATCCCATCTACCTCTGGACCACTAAGACCGAAGAGGTCCCCCTGACACCCGAAGACGAGGGTTATGTTGAGCCCAAGGTCGAGGAGGCCATTGATACCACTAAGGAAGAAGCCGACGAGGCCGTTAAGGAGAAGTCTGACGCTGATGAGGATGACCTCCTTGTCGAAGACGCTCCTCAAGAGGAGGCACCCAAGGAGGAGATCCCTCCTCAAACTAAGTCTATCACCGTCCCAGTCTGGGAGCATCTCAATAACCAACCCCCGCTCTGGATGCGTGATCCCAAGACGGTCACGGATGAGGAATACAACCTATTCTATCGTGCCACGTTCAAAGGTTCGTTCGATGCTGCGTACAACCCGTACCTAAGGTGTACCGTTATTGACATTCGACACTTCAACTCTACAGACCATAATAACCCCGTTGCCTGGCATCACTTCAAGGGTGACACTGGTTCCGGTGTCGGGTTCCGCGCGATCTTCTTCCTTCCCTCGGAAATCCCCAAGGACTTCTGGAACTCGCCTAAGTCAACCACTGAGAACGTCCGTCTATACGTCAAGCGTGTCTTTATCACATCCGACCTTGGGGAGGATGCCTTGCCCAAGTGGATCAGCTGGGTCAGAGCGATTGTAGATGGTTAGTAACATCCTCCTTGTCTCGACGATCAAATGACCTGAATGTGTTCGTTACAGCCGATGATCTCCCGCTCAACGTGTCTCGCGAGACCCTCCAAAGCACCAAGTTCATGGCACAAATTAAAAATGTCCTCATGAAGCGCTTCATCCAGCTCATGACCCAAATCTCCGAGAAGGACGAGATCAAGTACAAGCGGCTGATGGTCGGCGGGTACAGCCCACTCCTCAAGCTGGCTGCCATCGATTCTCCCAAGGATCAGAAGAAGTTCCTCAACCTCATCAAGTTCACAAGCAACAACAGGGAACTCGTCACACTTGATCAGGTAAGGTCCATGCATTATCCACTGGCGATGCAGGAATATGCTACTAATAGCTTCCATAATAGTATGTCGAGAAGCGGAAGACTGGACAGAAGCAGATCTTCTTCCTGGCTGGCGTCGGAGAGAAGACTGAGAACCTGGCCAAGAGCGTTTTCGTCGAAAAGCTCACCGCCAGAGGATACGAGGTCCTGCTTCTCAATGAGCCTATGGATGAGATTCTCTTCTCTCAGGCCAAGACCTGGAAGTGAGTTTAGGCTGAGGCACAAATTGACGCTAAATTCTCACATGCGATTTTTTCTCTCTTTCAGAGACTTCAAAATGCAAGACGTTGCTAAGGAGGGTCTGCAGTTTGGCGGTACGTAATCCTCAAACTGATGTAGCTAGCAAGGAGCTAAAGTAGTTCCCAATTTAGATGAGGACGAAGAGGCGGAGAGCGACAAAGAGGCTGAAGCCGAGCAGAAGACGCAATATGAGCCGCTTCTCACCTACCTGAAGGAACAGACAAAGGACGTTGTCGCCGACGTTGTCATCTCCAACCGTCTCGTCACATCACCGTGCGCCATCGTCGCTAACAGCTACGGATACTCCGGAAACATGCAGAAGCTCATGGCCGCCCAGCACACCAAGACTGACCAGCAACAGATCATGGAGGATTACGCGAAGAAACAGCGTAACTTGGAGATCAACCCAAGGAGCCCACTGATCGCAGGTCTATTGGCCAAAATCAAGGAGCTCAACGACGTCGAGGAAGGCGAAGAGAAAGATGCCATTCTTGAGGAGGAGTTGAAGGAAGTTGCGTCTATTATGGTCGATGGCGCGCTTGTAAGGTCTGGGTTCGAAGTCATGGACACCACTGCGTACGCATCAGCGCCTTCCTGTTCCGGTTTACGTGCAGCAACTGATAAATTTTCTGGTTTTGTAGTTTCTTCAGCCGAGTTGACCGCGTCCTGAGACGTTCCCTTGGGGTTTCCGAGTCCGCCAAAGCTGATGCTACCGTCAAGCCCGCACCTCCTGTCGTTGAACCCGAAACTGAGGAAGAAGACTCTACATCCGAGCCGAAAAGGGAGAAAAAACCGCTCGTCAACCTGGCGGATTTGGATTTGGATGAGAACCTTGCCGACGTTCCGCTCGATCAGATCGATCAGAGGGAAGAAGCTCCATTCGACGCATCCAAGGCCATCAAAGTTGACGTCGATGACTCTGGATCGGGACACAAGGTTGGCATTGTGCCACAAGAAGGCTCGAAGTGGGGAGCTGAGAGCTGGGAAGACAAGTTGGAAGGTGACGGCTTCATCGACATCCAGGATTTCTTAGCGGCTGAGAAGGCTAAGGAAACCTCAGCCCATGATGAGCTATGAGGGCTTCTAAACTTGTAGCGGATAATTTAATACATCGAAGTTTATTGTCGAACAAGTATCGCAAGAACCCCGAAGACGCCGCGATGGGAAGTTGAGATTGTCTGAGATGCCTGTCCCTGCCCTTGTCATACAACGATTGAATGCGAGCTATCCCAAGCCTGCGATCAACCCCGTAAGGCGGATATACTATGCCATCCGGAGAAAGAAAATGTCCCATATACTAACCGATGCTCGCCCGTTGCACCCAGGCATGGTTAGAGGCTTGCTACGAATGGGTTATAGCCGAATTCGACCTGCGGGACAATCAGATTGATGAAATCGTGGGCAGAGTTGAGAATCAATTGCTGGAGGTATGTCAAGATCACTCGCCAAGGACGTTCCAGGTTGCTTACCGCCACTCATTTTGCCACAACCAACGCGACGGTCTATTCAGTCTGATCTGGACGACTCGATGCAACCACAAACGGGGCTCCCAATAAACTTGAAGGATCTCCACAACACCCGGATCGCGTCTGGCCCTCGTGGTGCCATTCTCTGTCAGATCAACGCGCTCACGGACATCGGTCATAGCGCCTTCTCACTGCAAAACGTTCGTCAGACGCGTATCGACCGCGCCGACCTTGCTGGACTTGTAGAAGCCGGTGTGGAAGACGAAGAGGAGAATCAGCCAATCCCAAACTACCCGAGAGGCATGTTACGGATGGAGTTGAGTGACGGGTCAACCACCTTGCACGCAATGGAGTATAGACGGATATCAGCTCTGCAACTTGGAGTCACTCCCTTGGGCTGTAAGGTTAGCCGCATTGCCTTCATCCCCGGTGAGCGTGATACTTAGACTGTTTTTTTTTGGCGCTGGTCAGGTTCTTCTAAAGAACGTCTTAATCCGGCGAGGTATAGCGTTCTTAGAACCAGCAAGTGTTGACGTTTTTGTCGGATCCCAGACCGAAGAGCGTGAGGCAGTTCAAGACAAGGATTTTGCTAGGGGACTACGAGTCCGTTTGGGGTAAGCGGAACCACGCATCAGGAGTTTTTTTTTTAATGCATACGCTATTCTTGGCCTAAATTGCCTGGCATTTTTGTTCACTCTCGCAGAAAGCCTGAAGAGGACCCGAATGAAGATCCAAACAACAACGGGGCTCGCCCACAGGATCCGCCGCCACCACCACCCCCCGCTCAACAGCCACAGCCACAACGCAATGCTCCTCGTCCAGCCGCTCCGGCCAACCCGATGCATCGTGGCGGCGCGGCTACATCATCACGCGCTGCGGCCGTGGACGACAGTTTCGATTACTTCCCAGACGATTCGGACGACTTCATGAATGAAGACCTTCTCAAGCATTTAGCCGACGTAGAGCGCAAGCCAAGCACAGTTCAGGATGATTTTCCAGATGGAGACGACAGTTTCATGGATGAAGACCTCCTCCATCATCTAGACGAGCTAGAAAATGGTTCAAAACCTCAGCCCCATGCGAAACCCAAGCCGACAATGCCAGCGGCCGGGTCGAGCTTCTCTAGCGCGAGGAGTGATGGGACAGATATGATGAGTCTAGATACACGCTCCAGTCTTTCACGAAAGTCGGAGCTATCGATCATCGATATCGTTTCTTCAGACGAAGACGACGAGAAGGATACTCAAGCTACAGCTGTTTCACGGAGACCGGGAAGAAAGCGTCTTGATCCTGTTCACGAAGATATAATAGAGATATCCGATTGAAATGCAACTCCTACACACACACAGAGATGACTCTTGTACACAGTTGGGAAGCAATGGTCGGCTAGTACAGCCTTTAGGCCGTCTTGGATCGGTAGAATGTCAAGAAGCTCGCCTTGTCCTCCCATCCTAGCACTGAAGTCCGCTTGAACTTGCCTAGAAACTCCATCAGCTTGGAAATTGCCTCTCCAAGTTGATCCTTTGACCCAGGCGTATAATATTCACTGGCCATGAACGATGCCGAGCTTGGAGAGTCGGAGGGTGCCAGCAGTCGGATTGTAAGGGAACGAGCGAGAGTAGGTGATGACAACAGTTGAAAGACATGGCTAAGAGGATTTGGAAGGAATGGGAGATCGGTGGGGACGGAATGAGTAAGACTAGGACTCGTCATTGTTGGTGGATCGTATCTAATGATGGCACGGCTTGAGACTGACGTGTCGAACAACGTGTCAATGATGTATGCTCACCTGACGGCCATCACGAAGACGCTGTACCCTTTCACAGGTATTGATACATCATTAAACACGTCTGCGAACTTCAGAAACGCCCGTCCATTACTGGTAGTGCACTCGGGGAAGATCACCAAAGGTCGACCCGTCATTGATCTGATCTCTTCTAGAGACATGATCTTCCCATAATTCTGCGCAGCCTCGGGAGTCAACACAGCCTGACCAGTGTGAGCTATCATTTGGAGAAGCGACCTTCGTTGCCAACCTAAGATCGGAACGCGAGATCTGTTCGCTGAAGTAGCAGCCGGGGTAGCAATCGCGGCTGACCCAGTACCGGTCCGCCTGCCGAGTGTGGTATTCGAGCTGGATGTTCGGCCTTCAGTTATCGAGGGGAGTTGAGCAACGGGGAGGATAAACATTGGGTTCCAACGAAACGCTAGCCAGAGCAGCTCGATCCACGACGCCCAGTTTGAGATGATGATGTCTCCAGCGACAGGGTCCCATACTTCCGGTGCTGAGCGACTAGAAAGATAACAACCGTTGATGAGGGGAGACCTGTCACCGCAGACGCAAACATTTACCTCCGCTTTCGAGTCACGGTCTCCACAGAGATCCACCAAAGACCTAGCAATCCCAACGCCAGACGAGTTGATATTGAGACCAAAAGTCCTGGTATCAACCTGCGCAGCGGAGGCAGCACCTAGAAGAATGAAAATAAAAAAGTTGAGGTAGGTGCAAAATCCGCATTCCCTTGAGTACACGCACGAGGATGACTGATAGCAGTTGTGCCAGACCATAAAGAGCTAGCGGTATGACCAACAAGACGCCCCGTAAGATGCCAATGATAATGCCGAGTGGTCGATACAATTTGACGTAGAATGGAGCTGTCTCCAGGGGTGGTACAGGATTGAGGAAAGGCTACAAGATGTCTTGCATTTTAAAACCTAGTTCTCTGAGCAGTGGTTGCGTTCGCACCTGAATCCCAGTACCTGCGTCCTATGTTGATACTGTCAGTGCAAGGGGGAACTTTGGGGTGTTGACAGTTATATCAGACGATTCTGATCAAGGAACTCACTCTCCATGTACTAAACTTTTCCATCACGGTTGTATACTTCCCTTCAAGGATATTTGTGGAACACTTCGCGCCTGCAACTTGCAAGTGGAATAGAAAATGAACGTGGAACAAAGTTTCGAGTTGACCCTTATGTTTGCCCCAGTGGCACGCGTCAACCACATAACCAGTCTCCTCTCTCAAAATAGGCATCACACCAAACGGGTTCTGAAAGAGCCCAGAATCAGTGGTGCTTTCAGCTTATTTTGAGTTGTGGTCAGAAACCGGCTCGATCTCAAGAGCTATTATATTCAACGGGGAGCGACTACATTCCCCAACACCAGGGTGACGTCATCCATTGGTTGCAATAGCTGGGCCACTGGTATGGCGCTGAACATGTAGCTTCATAGCAACCATGGGTATAACGGAAACGGGGCATGGCTCAGCTAACCGATCGGCAAGGTGTTATCTTGACCTCCCGCATCGGTTCAAGGGACCAGAGTCGCTCCTTACTACACACCCGGCCCCACCTGTTTCGGGAGCATACGACGTGCGTACGGTACCATTGTCTTCATGGTAAGCATTGTGGTGTACGTGTTAACTCTACGGAAACTGAGCTGCGTGCCCTCTCATCATGTCATCTCTCCATCCCTTTCCCTTTCCCTTTCTTCTGTCTTGCTGCCCGTCTGAGAAGCGATGCATCAAAGAAACGGGAAGGAGGGTTGACTTAAATAATCCCTCGCATATCTTCGGCTATGAATGGTTCTGTCACGGAACCGGCCTCAGGATAATTGCCAAGGGTCCTGACGACAACTGGGTCTGGGTTCGGTTGGAATAGTGAGGCATGAGGAATCTAAACATCTCCATCCCGCCCTGAAATGTCTTGAGCCTGAATCTGAGCTAAAAATCCCGTAGTAGTGATCAGCGCACTGGGGGGTAATGTGGCTGTTTGGGGGCGAAATGGGGTCAAGGCAGCGAGGTGAAGAAATAATATGCACCTGCTTCAAGAACCTGCGCTGGGCCCTTGAGACGCTGCTTTTTGGAGAGTCTTTCTGCCGCGCCAACAGTTGCGCCGAGTCCAGGATCTTAAACAATGTTTTAGAAATCTGAAGCAACAGAATGTAGCATAATCTATCCTCGTACAATTTCCGCCGTCATTGCTCAAAGTCTCCATGGTTGCTGGCAGCGGGTGAGTGATTTCCGGGTACTCAGAATAGTAGGGACTTTCTCGTTTGACTTCTTGTAGGTCCCAGTTGGCATTCGCGTCGTGGGACAGCAGATCATTGTTCCTCTGCAAGTCTTCCGCGAGCTCCCTCAGTTCGAGTTCCCCAACTTCATCAGAGTTCATGAGGTCGACGAGGTCCCCGAACCCAGATGGTGCGCTCTTACCACTAAGTTGGATGAAAAGACGGCACTAAGCAATCATCAACAGCCCGTTGCACGAGGGAATAGTCTCACCTCCACATAGGGCGGCACAAGGCGGTTGAAGCAAGGGCGAGGAAAATGAGACGGAGCGATAGTGAAGCAGCACTGGCAGGCATTATTAGGACCCGCGGTAACATAGGATCGGTATGAGTGTGAAGGGCCGAACGAATTCAATAAGGGAACTACTCGATGAAGAGCGAATAGTGTTCAAGAGGGTTGTGACGCTGCGATGGGGTGAGGAGACGGGAGGTTGTGAGCTTCCTGCTTCCTGTTTGGATGAGAACCCTCATGTATTCGTTCGGTTTTCACACTCGCTACGGCTATATATCGACGATGCGAACGGGAGCTTATTTCCAGGGGTTTTAGGTGTTGGTGTCAGCCCGAATAGAATCGCTCCTGTGGTCCAGAGATACGCTCGACATGCGATACGGCACCAATAAGCGCAGATAATTCAATGGGTTGAAATTAGGACCCTTCGTTTGCACCCCCATAGGGAAGAACCGAGCTGTGGGGGAGTATGTAAGCAAGAGATGGGCAAGATGACGTGTGGGAAACTGTTTGTTTGAGACCATCTGCACTCTACCTATTCCTCGGCTTTCAATTCCTGCAACAAATGTCTTCTGATGATACTTCTTGGAACCATGCCTGGGAGCAGGCAATCCCTGCGTTAGATAAGATTCGGGCTCGACTCTCAGAGGATATACCCATCTTACCGCGAGTTGTACGAGTCGGCCAATTGGATGCTGAGTTGCTCGATCAGGAACTCGTCACCTTGCTCAAACAACCTGTTCTCACAGCACTCACATTGTTGAAAGTAAGCGACGAAACCTTATCTCTTGTAAGCTAATGATCTGAACTCCACTTGATTGCGCGCCAGTCCAGCTGGGCTGCCAACTTTGAGCTAGAGATTGCTCTGGTCATACAGGCTATACTGTACAAGTACTCGGTCTGGGAAGGTGGTGCGACATATGGCGCCAAACTACAAGATCTCTGCTTTGAGAAACCTCGTCGGATCGCATCTAGGAGCTATGCTCGTGGGTTTTTGGACATTTACTTGAAGTTCTTGGTACCATACTTACATACATCTGCTTCAGCGTCTGGTCTACTCCAATCATCATTGGCTGTACACGCCCTGCTAACTGTAGCTCTACCATACCTACACGGACGTATTCGGACGTATGGACTTTCGAGGTCCTGGCCAGATGCGCCGAGCTCGGATTCCAGACGCCGCGCGTGGGATCTGTTACTCCGGCTGGAGACCCTACATTCCACTTCTGCCTTGGTGGGATTCATATCTTTCCTATGGGACGGCAAGTGCGTCGACTCTGTCCCAGTATTACCAACCTGCCCAGACCTGACGAAGATACTATTTCACAGGTATCGCACACTGGCAGACCGAGTGTTGGGCTTGAAGCTTGTACCGGCTCGAAGGATCGTCACTCGCAACGTCAACTATGAGTTCATGAACAGGCAAATCGTCTGGCATGCATTCACTGTGAGTATTGAATTCTTCAGATGTCCCGATCTCCCAAAACCTGGCTGAGCTGTAGAGGAACCTCAGGAATTTCTTCTGTTTATCCTACCCATTGTTAACCTTCGGATCTACCGAAGGCGATTGGGACGGGCTTTGCAACAGACGTCCTCCTTGGTAGCTCAAACCGTGAAAAACGTGTTTGGCACCTCACCAGCATCGACAGACCCAAGTGTCAAAGCCGTCAAACACCAACGAATGGGGAAATACGCGACTCTGCATGCTGAATCCTGTGCGATATGCGCCGAAGATGCCCATACTGCCGACCCCACCGCCATGAGAACCAGCAGTACCACGGCTTTCAGCGCTTCCATTTTCACTGCCGTTTCCAGCGCTTCATCCGCGAATCCTACACAAACATCGTCATCGCCGTCGCCTCCACCATATCCGATCAACATTCCATACACAACGTCGTGTGGACACAACTACTGTTACTACTGCCTGACAACGCGTATAATGCAGGCCACCGATGCCGGGGATCCCGGCTGGGAATGCCTTCGATGTTGCGAGGTGGTCGTGGCCGCCAATCGACTAGAGGAGGAAGTGGTCGATTTCGATGGCAGCGACAAATGGTCACAAAATGGTAGTAATGATAGTGGGGGCTCTGCTTCTGAGGCTGCCGTACTAGCTGAATAGGCATAATCTGAACCTGGATCCAACTTCTGGGGTCCGACGAGATATCCACTTAGGACTGAAGACTATTGACATTGTGATATTTTATGTAGTCTACCAATACCAAAGGAAAACGATGTATAAGGAATTTCGGAAAGGTATATATCAAAGAAAAATTTGGCAAAGATTCAAAATACGCGACCACCGATCACTTCGTTCACTCGTTTAGATAACCCATGAGCTGCTTGAGGACGGCTGGGTCGGTCTGCTTAATGAACTCTTTGTCAAATGCGTCTTGTCCCATCGCCGTGGCCGTAGCTTTCAGTTTCTCGTTGATAAAAATTGTCAACTTGGCGCATTGCACAGGGTCTTCTTTCCATATCTGTATCAGCCAGGGTTGCGGTGGGTACGCCTATCAGTCAAGGCCCCAATCATTCGAAAATCGAGAGGAGCCAACCCACCTGCCTTCTGCGTTCTCCTTCGATGGCATCCTCCGCGTTCCGCAACCAATGCAGAGGCGGTTCTCCGCCGTTTTCTGTCCAGTATGAGTTCAAGTGCCTAGAGCTGGGTTGTTCGATGATCACTTCGCTGAATGCAGAGATCCAGGCGTTAACATACGATGGGTTGTCTGGATCCTCGAGAAGCGCCTCCTTGACCTCGCCCAGCACATCCAACCAGATGTTCGCAATTTCGTTGGGTAGTCTCTTGATGATCTCTGGCCTCCCAGTCGTTGCCAAACAAGCCATCGTCATGGCCGTCAGTTTACGGTATCGAGACTCAGCCATACTGTCGAACTTGGAAATAAAACCAACTTCAAAATGTGGGGGAGAATGGGACAGCTATGATAAACTTACATTCCTCCACCATAAATCCATTACTTTGTCAATAGTCTCCTCAACGTTGTTACATCGGACCGATTCGTCAAGCAAAGGCGCGCTCTCCACGAGTAGCTGCACGAAGACACCTGGGTCCTGCAATGCCATTCGAGAAAAGACGTAGAAGTGATCGCAAACTAGCACGGGGGAGCCCTATAAGATGGGGAGGTCAGTGGCGTCTGGGAACCTGAGCCAATGCACAACTTGATTCTGACTTTGTTCTTCAATGCAAAGTCCACAAGCACAACGAACAAACCGCTGGTGTGCATCGCTGGCGCCCATGACATGGCTGAGGGCGATAGCTGTATCATCAACTCGATTGACTGAGTGATATCTTGGACATTAGTGCTGACTGCTCGCCCATGTGTTTCGGCATAAGCTGTGAGGAGCTGTGGTCCATATTGCTGAGATGCCCCCTGACTAGTCAGCAGTAGACTAAAGCGGAACAAGGTCATGGCTTGCACACACCTGTAGTACAGTTGCGGCGTCCTGGATAAAGTAGCCCTCTAAAAGCGTGTTGATGGTTCCCAATTGATCCAGATCGTTTGCTAGAAAGTTGATAAGTGCAGGGAAAAGGTCGAACAGGCCAGGCTGCCCAGGCGGGACAAGAATAGACCGGCACTGCTGTATAGCCGCCGTCCAGAGCGCAAACCCATCCACGTCGAGTTGAGCCTTGTTCTAGATGGAAGTTTGCATCAGAGACTATTGTCTAAGATTTGCGCCATAGTACCAACGGACCGCAGGGAGCAAGCTCTCTTGCACCAGAGGAACAACCAATCCATGCAGTGCGATAGAATGCTCTTTCGTAGCCTAAACAGATACAATTGTTTCAGGATCAAGCGCTACTGTATGGCGTTGAAATTGCTTACATCCACTAGTTCCTTGACTAGTATTAGAATTGATTGTTTCAACATATAGTCTGTTCCAGCAGCAGTCCCTGAATAAAAGCGTTGAGCTCTAAGGCAAGTAATAGCAGAGGCTCTGCATTAACTCACAAAGTCGTGGCAATGGCTCGGCGATCGGCTGTATCAGAGGAATGATCTACCCGCAGATTCATTTAGGATCTGGTCACAAGAACCCGCAGAAAGCTAGGGACGCACATGCTGCCTGGCCTGGCCGATGATGCAATTGATACTCTTGATAATTCTGTTTTTGCTTTCCACCGTCTCTGCCTCGTCTATCATAAGGAAAAGAGCCGACAAGTATTGTGCCATGTACGGAAAGAAGTCGGTCGCAACGAAATCCATATTCTGGCACAATATTGCAGACATTAGCACAAGCGTGCATCGTCGAAGCAATGATCATGGCTTACGTCAACGCATTCAGACACGGAAACAACAGCCGTAAGGCGCACCGCGGGATCGGAAGCCTCGGAGCGGTCGGATAGGAGGAAGAACAGGATCTCCCAGATCTGCCTGCTGACGCCGACTTCGCGCTTGGTATCGAAGTGCCATTTCCCCAATAGCCATGCAATACGGCGTTTCATGAGGCGGTATAGAGGGTTTGACTCGCGAGCTTCTTTAGCGAGCACTGGAAGCCAGATTTCGAAGTTGACGCGATCCTTCAGACGATGAGTGCATCGCCCCAGAGCACAGTAAATTGCCTCTCGCTGAAGGATGTCGTCCAAGCTGTTCGGAGTCGAAGCTGCGGGGAAAAGGGATTAGAAGTACGGCAGGATGCGCCCAGCCAAAGAAAACGCACTGAGGACAGTCTGAAATAACTGCTGAAGGAGTGGCTCCACAAAATCTGGATACTGGTTTGCTAATGTCATCAATACTCTTTCACTGCAAGGCTATCGAGAGATGGATTAGGACCCGTAAAACACAGGTTATCACATGATGATACGCACACGAATGTCGAACTCCCATTGTTCGCTCTCCTTGTCGTCAGTGTTAAGAAACTCTTCGGGATCGTCCTGCCACCTCTCAAGATCTGCAGGTTTCAGAGGTATGAAACGAGTGACGAGAATCGATACCGCCTCAGTTACAAATTCCCTTGAGAGGACCTCTGAATAATTGGATAGCAGTAAGGGTCACGCCGATGAATAGTTACTCAATAACACGCACCAATGGGCGCATCTATCTCCATGACTGATCCGGCTTTCTTTGGCGACCACTGAGCCAGGCTCTCTTTGAAGATTGCCATGCTTTGCACAACCAACCGAACAGGGTGGATGGATGTAAACTCGTCTGAAAATGGCGCTCATAAGAAATGGGGACACGAGAAAGGGCGAGATGGCCTACCTGTTACAAGGTCTGGGGCAGCATTGGCTGCTTCTACAACCTTCCCCCAGAATGACAGGACGAGGGCGTTGCAGCCAGGTAACTTCACAAACCGACTAATAGAATGCTGCTGCATCCGTCTGAACGCTTTCCCAAACGCCTTCGTCTGTTTGGTCAGTATTTCTAGGCATTGTAGGGCATGCGGGTTCGGGTTTGATGTGGCCGCAATCGCCTGCACGACGTTGGATCTGTAGCCCCATAATAGATGGAGCTGGGACGAAGCCGCTGAGAAGAACGTCCAGAGCTAATCTCGGCAACATACATGAGTATGATACGTCTCAATCATAGCTTAACTCACCGCCTGCTCTTCTTCCGGCGTCCATTTCCTTGTCTTTGACCACGCCCAGATCATAACCCTGAACCAGCATTTCCAGCTCAGACGACAGACTTCGATATCATGAGCTGTGATAGCGTTGTTGATCGTCGAAACGTTCAGGACGTTTTGCACCTGAGAAGATGTCTGTGGCACTAATTGCGATAGAAACGGATATAATTCTGCGAGTGCCTAGACAAAAGGAGGGGATCAGCACACAATGGACGTCTTTTTCTTTTTCTTTTCGTGAAGGAATGACCTTCGTGTTCAATTGAGTTCCCAGTGGACTTTTCATGGAGGTGATTTCTTTCGAAACGGCGTTAAGGAGACTGAGGGAGCGCCGTGATCGTAGAAGAGTCGCGTCGTCGGGTGATGCCGATGCGAGGCGGGCGTGGAAGCTTGACTGGATGACATTGGTAATATCTGTGAAAGCAGACGGCCACCGAACAGGGTAATCGAGTCGTACAGCCTTGGCTGCCATTGCTTCATTGTTTTTCGCAATCTGGTTGAAAGCTATGTGGTCAGAGTCCGGAGCGAAAGACGTATCAATGCCGCAGAGACCTCACCACTGCATCTGGCTCATCAACTAATTGTAACATATTCCGACGCATGATGGGTAGATCCTCCTCCGCCGTCTTAGCCTTCGACTTCCATTGTAATGGTGTCGCATTTTTGGCCTGAATGATGGCAAGTTGTCTGAGGAATTGTGAGTCACTGGGCCGGAAGCTATCTGGGCAGAGCAGGATGCCTAACCTTGCGGACAGGTCTAACGACGGCGTGATAGCTATGGTCTGGAGACCAAGCAGAACGCCCTTGCACTTCGTCACGAGCTCTTGCAAAGCAGCTTCTGTTGATCTGATGGCCGAAGGGTCCGCTGTTCTAGTTTGAAGTATAGCATTATAGAGTTCTTCAACCGAAGCAGTAGCCATTGCGTGTTTTGGCCGGTGAAGGTTGATAAAAGAGATGAGTGGGCGGCGAAGGGTTTTTAAGCTCAACAACAAGGTGTCAGGGTAGCAAGGCTCTCACGCAAGCGGCGATCATCGCAACGAAACTGGATGATTTTGCATTTTTTGATAGTTTGAACGTGAGAAGTATAAACAGAAATACAATCTTGATTTAGATATGGAATTTACTCTGTAGGTCAGCCTGCAAAGCTCCTCCACATCCCAGAATCTGGAACTCCACTTTGTCGACTTTTTTGTAGAATTCTTCTTGCTAGCTTTTCTCCAGGCGTTTTTGCTTCACCGATAAGACCCGGATTGAGGTTTGCTGCATCCTCTTCCTCTTCCTCTTCCTCTTCCTCTTCCTCCTCCTCCTCGATAGTCTCAGGGCCAATGGACAGCGTGGGACCCGGATCGACGGTGCTGGCCATGTCTCGAACAGCATATACTCTTTCCCGAGCTGCTAACGACGAGCTTACATATCCATTTGGAGCGTTGGAAATCCGCGCTTGAACGGAGGCTGGTTGATCTGCTAGGCTCGATTTTGATAGACGAGCAACGCCGTTCTGCATGTGCGAACCCATGGTGACAGGCAAAGATGTTGCTGCTCCGGAGGGATTTTGCCAACCAACTGGCAGGGGATCTGAGTGTTGCTCTCCAGTAGAATATGAGATACAGAATTAAAACTCACTTCGGCTTGAGTCTGTTGCAGTCGCATCAACGTCTTCGGCGGAAAGACTGGATGAATCCCGGTCAGTTGACCACGCTGGTTGGGGCTGATTGAAGTTGGCTCCCCACGAGCTTCTATGACTAGGTAGGTGAGCACCGACGACATCCTTCATCTGTGTTTTTATAGCGGAGTTGGCGGAGACCAGAGTGCCTGTGCCTTCTTTCAGCTTTCCTGATTTTTGTCCTGGAGCTAGCCCTGTTGCTTCCGACCGAGGAGACGAAGCTGGAATTGGAGTTAGACTGGTTTCCCTAGATGATCCTGGCCCATAATCTAGTAGTTCTTCAATATCAAACATCGGAACTGGAAGGCAATTGTCAGACACCAGCTGTCCCTCATGACGAGAATCGGTCCAGTTGCTCACTTTCAGGAGACGGCTCATCTTCGTCTACTTCAGAAGCCTCTCCTTTGGAGCTTTCTGCGAACTGTACGCGTCGCGCACCACTACCGTTACCCCGACCGCGGTCAGATGCCTGGGCACCTTCTTTCTCTTTGTCTGCAACTTTCTTCGCCGCAACTTCGTCGTGCTTCGCTTTGGCTTTCTCCAGCCGACGTGCTTGCGCCTTCTCCATTCTCGCTACGGTCGCTTCGTCATCGGCCATGGCCAACCTAAACGAGGCAGCGACTGCAAACGAGTCGTCCGTCAAAACGACACGTCCTAAAGCCGAATCTGGCCGAGGCGGTGGGGATATCCCTTCCAGAATAGGGGATGCAACTGTCGAGGGAATTGCAGCCAATGCCATATGCTGGTGAATTGAAGAGGTCTGAGCGAGGGAAGCAGAGAGGAGAGAGGGCGGTGCAACGGATCGTGATGTAGTTTGGGGTTGGGGGCCAGTCTCAACAATAGTGGTTCTAGATGACGAAAGTGATGAATCCGGGTTGAACTCCGAGATAATCGGCGCCGGGCCGCTCTGCGTTCTCTGTTGTTTGGATGTTTTATCGTCTTCCTTCTTCACCTCATCCCAGACTGCTTTCCATCGTTTCCATAATATATCCGTTTCCTTTCGTAGGGTTTCTTCTGCTAATTCCAACTCTTTCAGCTTCGTCTGGAGAAATGACTCAAGCTCCATGTCGACTTTCTTCCTCAGATCGTCCGAAGCACGTATGGCGTAGCGACTAAGCGCCTGAAAGACGGGATGGGCGGGCGTGAATGGCGGTGCAAGAAACAAAGGAGGTAAATCTGCTGCAAGGGATGGAATGGCAAAACTGAGCTTCTGGATGGGTGATACGGCAGGGCTCGTGGTTCCCGAGAGTGGAACAAGTAGCGAGAATATCGTAGAGTAGTCTGGCGACGATAGCATTTGCATATATATGGTTCCCGACTACAACGCTTCATAACATCAGTATCTCGCTGGGCGAATCGATAAAAAGAACATGCTCTGGTCTCACCTGACATCTATTTGAGACCTGTAGCCAGCTATCCTTACTTCGAAGAGGTTCCCTGTCACTCCATTCTGCCGATGCGGAGAGTACAGGCCCGTCGGGACCTTCGTCCGCAGGGTTTTGCACTTGCACTCGGTACGCCAGCGTTTGACATAAGAGACAGATCATGGTCGTATAATGTATTCGTTCGTTCGCATCTCCTTCATGGGTCCGTTTTCGGATAGTAAAATGAGGGATACTCTGGCCATGATGGTTATTAAATCAGCTAGAGGTGACTACATTGCGATGTTGACTACTGACCACTTGGACGTCTTCATCCCGAGCTTTTACGCGGAGGAAACTACCAGAGATGACCTCGCTCGATGCAGTCTCCCCAGTGATCCTGATATTAAGGCATTGGCAGGCATAGTGTTGCGGTAGGGCCATGAGGTGTGATGATGGTGGTGCAAGCGGTACATGGTAGACATGAACGTTAACCCTTTCGTAGTAAAGGGCAAAGATGATCATAAGAGAGACAACTACTGATGGTATATAAAGCATGATTATAACAGCGCGGTAGAGTATATGTGTGTAGAACGCAGTTCATTCCGGTGGTCTGTCGTTGACGAACGCCTCAAGCTCGGCATCAAGGTCATTCTTGGTAACTGCTGGCCGGTGTCTGTCATTAGACGCTCGCTCTCCTCTCCCATTCCCTCTGCGTCCCCTAGACTGAGATATCCATTCTCTGCCTGTTTCTCCAGATTCCGCATCATCCGCCGTCTCGCCCAGCTTCGGCCAACGACCGGTTCCCAGCGGCCCTTCGTCTCCTCTCCGGCGCTTAATCCCATTTTGAAGCCCTCCTAGCGGCCGCCCTTCCCTTCCAGCTTGCTCTCCATACGTCTTGTAAAACTTACTCTCCGCAGCGGCCCCTCTCTTCTTCACATCCGTCCGTGTCGCCCAACGTATCTGGATGTCCCCAGCTAACGGTAACCCAGCGGTCTTTCCCTCATTTACAACGATATCAATCCTCATCTGTGCAGGCCAAAGGTCTGTAGGGACTGGGCGAGCGAGTTGGTCTGTCGCATCCTCGGGTAGGAGTATGGAGGGATCACGCATAAGACCTTGAAAGGCCGCCCGTGCGTTGGCGATCTTTGTGTAAATCATAACGGCTGTCGAATCATTGATCCATTCCAGGGCTCTTGGAGGGGATTCCGTGTAGTGTGCCGCGTACGCGAAGATCTTCGATGTATCCAGATGGCCGATCGGTTCCCCAGTCAAGGTGATCGCGTTCGCTCGGATGAAAGAGTCTGCACAAAGAATCGATCTTGAGTTCTGCAACCTACAAAAGCATACCGCTCCTTACATGAGACTCACCCGGGTCGATGATGCCGGCATCCTCTTCATCGTCGTCCATTGATGCCCCAGGGCCGTCGATTCTACCCAGGAGCCCAGTGCCAGCTTTTCTCTCAAAATATATCAATCAAAATGAGCACCAAGATGTTACTTGAAAGTCACAAAACGCTCACTTTCTTTGATGCGCCCAACAGCGTGGCTGCAGACGTGTCCTCAAGAGCATATACACGGCTTTGGCCAATCCTGCTCAGCAGGCCCTTCTTCTCCTTAGATGAACCAGGTATAGGGTCATCGTATGATAGCTGTGTCTGGTCGGGCTCCGTGTCTGGCAAGATGTCCATGATTGAGCTAACTGAATAAGAAGCGATGCCAGGTGCGTGATGGAGCAAGCCATTCAGACTAAACGTCACGACCCTTCGCAAATGTTTGAGCCAGCGATGTTTGGAACCAACGATCATCACCTCACACGATCCACATGCTTGGTAACGTTATCGCTGTACTCCCCTTCGAATAGTCGGCTTACCTGGCTTCTATTTCGTCATTAGTCGTGGGTCTCACGGGAGGGATAGCATCCGGAAAGTCCAGTGTTTCAAAGATCCTCGCAGCCCACCAACTTCCCATTATCGATGCCGACCTACTCGCACGTGAGGTTGTCGCACCTGGTACTCCCGGCTTGAGTCAGATCATCCACGAATTCGGGGGTGAAGTTCTCCAGCCGGATGGCACGCTCGACCGCGCCAAGCTTGGTTCCATCATCTTCAATGACGCGGCGAAGCGGAAGAAGCTCAACGCCATCGTGCATCCTGCCGTGCGCAAAGCCATGATTATGAATGCATTACGATACTGGATGCGAGGAGAAAAGATATGTGTGATGGATGTACCTCTGTTGATTGAGGCAGGATTCTGGCGATTCATGGGCAAGGTGGTGGTTGTCTACTGGTACGTCTCAGATTTGGATCCCGCCAACCAGTCGTATCCGAGCCTGAAGATACTGCCTTCAGCTCACGAGAAATTCAGTTGCAACGTTTGATGAAAAGAGATGGATCGTCCCGCGAAGACGCAACCTCCCGATTGGACTCTCAGCTCCCCCTCTCAGACAAGCTCAGGTTCGCGGACCAAGTCTTGGATAACTCGGGATCTGTACAGGACTTGGAACAACAGGTGGAGCGTCTAATACGTCGAATGAACAAGGAGGTTAGCTGGACATGGAGGATTAACTGGTATATTCCACCACTCGGCCTGCTGCTGGGTGCGTTGAAGTTGCTGTGGCGCAACATGAAGCACTCGAGATCCGGTCGGAGACGGCGAAAAGGGGAATCTGACGAGAATATAGAGCTTCGGCCACGCCTTTAGCATGCTGTTTCAGCATGAAAACGTCACGCTGACCGTCCAAAGCCAAGTTTGCAGTTGCCAACGTTCTGTCACCCTGCTACCTTGCAAATGTCATGATACGCGTACATAGCACTTCACTATAAACCTTTGTCATCGTCTTTTGCTGGTGCTTCGGTTTCCTCCTTCCCTCCGGCGGCCTTGCTGGGAGCAGACGTCTTTGTCTTCTTCTCCTTCTCCTCCTCGCCCTCCTTCTTCTCTTCTAACTCAGCCTTCCCGATTGTCTCCTAACGTAAATTAGGGGTCAATGTTAGGTCTAAAAAAAGAATACGATCAAGATACACGAACTTTGTTATCCACGAGAGCATGTAAAGCTAACACAGCTCGTAGTAGACTAGAGAGATACACGACCAGCAGTTGATCGTTCGTGTTTGTGGTGAAGGCTTTCGTCTTCTGTACGTCATCGAGATCCGGTAGGAGATTCAGGGCATCCTGCAAGTGGTACACAATTTGGTGGTTTATCGGCGCTTCGCCTGTAGACACCGTCCGTAGGTAGTCCCGAATCTCCAGCATCCGGGATTGCAGACCACGTAACGAAGCGAGTTGTTCACTGACACGGGTGGAGAGGGTGGTGGTTGTGGAATGCTTAATATCACGAAGAAGATGCTCAACACCAATCTCCTCGGCTTCCTCAGCTTCAATAGATGATGGAACATGCAGGAAGGTTTTTTGCGTCTCGGTTCCGTCCTATTAAATCCCAGATTGATAAGTATCCTTGGGTACTAACACTCACGGGGGTGATTGCTACTAACATCTTTTATCTCTTCCACAGCAAAGTACGCATCAGTGGGTATGCCAACAGTATTTTCCCGTACGTCCACAATCACCATCACTGGGCGAGGGATGAATCGCTTAAAGAGCTCGTTAATTTCTTGATCGGACGCCCGCATCTTAGGTCCAGTATGGTACCACCCGACCATCCGCTCTCGAGCTGACGCCGCGTCATTTTTAGAAAGAGGAGTATATGGAGAGCATGTAATGATTTGGTTGCTTACCATTGACCTTCTTGAACATGCCCCACATGCCCTCAATATAATCATGGTCCAAGAACCACGTCTTGGGATCCTTCTCATCCTCTTCGAACGGCACCGCGAAAGAGTTCGCGACATTCACGGTCTTTCCTGTGTCTTGACCCAGGAGTATGCCAAGAACGCGCTTATTTGCCGAGCGGGCGGCAGCGCGTGCGTGATGATCCGCCACTGAGAGCAAGACCAGAGGATGGACCACTACACGCATTTCCCTCACAAGTCAGTCTAAAACCCCAGCCCCCTTTAGCACGGTACTTACCAACGTTCGTTGTGGCGAGTGCGGCAATCTCAGAGGATGTAGTAGGCATGATTGAAGAATAGTTAATTTCGACGCGGTCGGGACGCGCGTCCAGATCCTAATTGCGTCGAAAGAGCAAACCGTGGATGAATAGGCGAGCCTCGACATCGTTTCCCTATTCCTCCCTCAGAAGTATACTTTTGGTACCATTATCGCAATTATTTGTTGCTGCCTTTTTCGTCGATACTGAGCTCAGTTCAATGCATCCGTCATCAGAGCTTGAGCATGGCCTTCCGCACTTCACCTGCACATTTGCCTGATGATTCACGTCAAGTGTTCCAGTCGTGTCAGGTGCTGTGCGGAAAAGATCATGCCGTACCTGACTACCTACACTTCAGATAATGCGTTCTCTGCCTGGATTTGTTGAATCTCCGACTTGGTGAAAACAGCTGCTGACCGAGAGCCTCTCACTTCATGAGCTCGCCTCATTCCTCCATCCATGTGTCTCGCCTCGCTTCCGCTTTATTGATCACCCTGTGCCAAGTGCTTCAAAGCCGTCGTATATCCATCATCTGTCTCGCTCGACTAAAACCCTCTCGGTCAACACTCCTCGGGCACCAGCACAGCTCGGTCGTCTGCCTCATCATATCACGACTTCGCATTCACAATCGCCGTACTGTACCTTGTCTTCAATTGGTATATGCACCAGGAGTTGATGTCTCTCTTGTCTCTGTTCTTTTGGAAATGAGATTGCATCTTCCATGAACCTTGATGAACAATGACGTCTGTTTTGCGGCATAATTGCTCGGCGATCGGAGCACACAAAGTTGCAACGCCCCAACTTTAGCTAGATACGTAAGACCTCTCAAAAATTATCAATGGCCGCAGTTAACATCGCTGGAACCTGCCTCTATATGAAATACAGATCAACGAGGCGCTTGTGTGTGGGGGGGAGAGGGGGGGGTGACTATTGTTTCCCCGAAAGGGCCGGCGGCTGTCCTCACCGTTTAGATTTGTGGGAAAGGCGAAAGGGAATGTTCCGTAAAGTATTTTCTCCGAAGAAACTCATTCCTATATGTAGTCGACAGTAAAAAAAAAAGGTCAAGGAGAGCGGGGACGTTAGCCTGACCTTTAGCCATATATCATAATCGGCTTCCCCAATGGATCCCCGCTTCATGGTGATTGAACCAACACGTACACGCTAATCTCTGTTCATGGGCGGCCTCATTTTGTCTTCATTCAAGTGTGTTGCAGCAGCTAGAAGCTCGACAGGCCTTGACGGAAGCGGACCGCGCTACGTACAACAACGCGGCAATTGTTGACCACCCTGAAAACCGAACCGCATTAAACGGCTGGACATGCTCCTGTGGCGCCTGTAATGATGCAGGGGGCGAAAGAGGTTGTTGATGTACGGAGATGGAGCACACGGAGGCAGGTGTCTTCCTAGGTAACCCAAAAGTCATAGTAACACAGGTCGCTTGTTGTCCCATTGGTCTCATCGTCTCAATTCAAGGATCGCTGCAGCCTGCAAGCCAACATCGTCTGAGCCTGAGGGGAAGCGGACGCATTACAACGCCATAGTGATCAGGCTTCCCCGGAACCAATCCGCTCTTGAACGAATGGGCATGTTTCCCGTGTGGTCGACGGTACTTCGAGAGGGAAAAGAGCTGTTTTTGGCGTCCAAGACACGGAAGTGAAAGTGATAGCCTGCTGGACGCTACGTGAGTTGCCTGGTGCGCGGATGCTCCCTATGCCCGGTCGTCTCCCTTCGTTGGGCGTTGAACCTCACGTCCCCTCCGTGTCATCGATGACCCAGAGCTTGAATAAACAGCATCATGAGGTGCCCACTGGGTGTTATCTGGTATTCGAGGTCCTCCTTCGATGTCCCACCGGCCGACGGGGGACTCACAATGGATGCGTTCAGCCACAGCTTCTCGCCGTTCGATGCACGGAGTTGAAAACTCGACTTAAAAGTTGAGCGATGCTCCTCAAATCCTAAACCTTAGTTCCTGAGTTCCTGGATGGGAGTTGTCGAGGAATATTGTATGACGTCGGGAGCAACCCCTCGTTGGATTTAAGGCGCAAATTCAATCGTAATCGCTTAGTATGCTATAGCCCGGGACATTCCGGCGGAGGTGCCCAAACAACAGAGGTCTGATTCGACCCGAAGGTTCACCATGCGACAGATGACGATCACCCAAGGGCCGGGTCAATGTGCGGTCCCCGGGTCATTCGATGTTAGGGGGACGAAGAGTATTTACGACTGGATAAGCCGTTAACCGGGGAGATGCCTGTTCAACGACCCCCGAAACGTGCGTGGTATGCTCCGTCTCGCCGCGAGATTTTTGGTCGAAAATCAATAAAGGATCCGGAAGGGGATATCTGATCAATCAATGTGTAGATCTCTCTTGGAGCGGAAAGGAAGCAACGCTTGATGTTGAGTCATATCGATTACTACTGATTCGCCCCAGCAAAAGAAGGTTGAGAAGCACGCGTTGACACGGCGTTAAATCACGAGCGTAGCGTTGTAACATTGACGCCGTTTGACCGCCAAAGCGTCTTAGGAGATCAAATCATGACAAGACAAAGGAAACTCAGCATACCCATCACCAAACTGGCTATATTATATGCAAGACTTGGAACGGCGTCGCCCGTTGTCGTGACCTCCGACCTCCGCGGGAGATATCGAATGCCCCGGAGATCTGGGTGGCTGTAAATGATCCGCTCGATGGGCCGCCCGTTACCGAAAGGACCAAGAAGAAACACGAGAGGTTGTTGAGTGAAAGATGCTATTGGTGCATGGTCACCAGTGGCTCGACTCGAGTTCTCATCATTATGTAAGGCCAGCAAGTCAGCTTGAACATCCAACTGTGTTGTCGCTTCGGCCCGATGTTATTAGGGGCGAAGAGCCCCCCTATCAATGAGAACCGTCGAGAGTGCTCGAGAGAGTGTTCTGAGTTGCACGGCCACCCGTGTCCCTGGCGCCAGGTAGCCAAAAATACACAAAATTAAAGCCGTGATCAAGAAAATCAACCGCCTGGCACGCTATAAGATAGTTGGAAAGTCTGACGGAGTGCTTTTCGAGGAATATGGCCGATACCAGAGATGATAAAATTTGGAAACCTCCCAGCAACGGGAAGAGTTGTGCATTGCTTTCGTGATGCGTGTAGACGGCGTTTGGTTTCTGGGGATGTTCTGGGAGAGGATCGATCGATTCCCGCTCCTTTGTTATTGCAGTCCGAACTCGCCTCATCTTTCATCTCGGCTGGCCTGGCATCATGAACGAGTGTTACTTCCGGCAACCTGCGATGGGGGAGGACGAGTTGCGTCACCACTGTCAAAGTGCACCAGGACCATGTTTCGATTGTACATAAGGTAGGAGACAACAAAGTCCCGGACCAATGAGATGAGATGGATGGCCGGCCGACCCTTTGGCGTTTTGGTTCATTACTTCTCCCGATCCGGCACAGCCAGGCCGACGGGGATGTTATCAGGGTCTTTCATTGTCAGCGATCGCCACAGCGGCGATCTCAAGGATCTGGCTAGTCAGCAGAAAGGCCTGATTCCTCTTTCCGGATGGCCGCAAGGCCCGCATCACAGTGACGGAAAGCGGGTCGTCACGCGCCCCCCAAATTTGTTCCCAGTGTTCACGGACGGCAACCTAAAAGCATGTGCTGCGCCTGCCATTAAAACGGCATTCACATGTACGCGCGCGCGCGGGTGTATTCAAGCAGCGTGTGGATGTCGTGAATAATGGTATATTCAAACAGAGAAGATGGAACAGCGACCCAACGCAACGCAGACACGATCTGGCCTTGAATGTTTGGTGCACTATGTGCGGCCCAGGACTGTGGAGAGGCATTGAAAAGAGAAGGGACGAATCAGGGGTGTGAGGCGGGCATGTGCGGAGAATTCGTTTCGAGACTAGCACTAGCCGTCAAATAAGGATGCAGAGAGGATGGCAACTCGTTGGGAAGCCTTGGTACTCTCCCTCTCTTCCCCATCATTTGCCACTCTTATTTTGCTCAACATCTTTCACGACCATGACGATCCCCCAACTCGCCCCGGAGATCCTTCAGCGCGTCGCCCTCTGCGTCGCCACCGAAAACAATCCACTTGGCCCACCATCGGGTCTCCTCCCCCTCCTCACTTCCTCGCCACAACTTTATGCCGCACTTAACGTGCATGATCATCCACATCTATACGCGGAGATCTTTCGACACTCCTTCGATACAGAGGCCATTCGACGGCGATTCCCTTCAAAGCAGCTTACAGCACAGGCCTTGTCGATCGAGCTTAGACGGCGATGGACTTGCCTCACTCGTATACGACACATGGTTGAACCTGCAAATCAACTGCTTTGGTCGTACGAGCATCACGACTATGGGATAGATGAAGCTAGAGAAGATTTGATGACCGCGTATCTTATGTTAATGGAGAGCGATGGCCTCAATGCCATTCATCTCCTGCAGTACGCGAAGATCGACTTGTTCCTGGAGGCGTATTGGCGACATCGGCTCGTACCCATTCACTACGAGCCCGAGATGCCACCAGAGTCGGAGGAGACGAGTTTGTTCTTATGGGTGATGTGGTTGGTGACGGATTATCGTGAGTGGTCAAGCGACGCGATTCTGGATTGGTCTAAATTGCAATTCTCGGAGTGGGAGCTGACCCATAACTTCGGGACGGTCTTAGGCAAGACTCTGCTCCGCGCCGACGATAAGCAATTGACATGGATCTTGATGCCGTATATGTTAGGCACTTTCTGTGTACGTCAATTTCTCGTTGATTCGCACCCCATCTTACTGAACACGTACCACCATAGTATAATCACACCTACGCACCGTGGATACATCAGACCCTCCCGCTCTCTTCGACGCCATACCCTTCCCCCGCGTCGCCTCACTCGCGACCAACTGCCTCGACGACAATCTACGCCTCCCCTTGGTTCACGGCGCGTCTCTCAACAAACCCTCTCCCGTTCTCCACCGCCTTCCACTGTTCCACCAACAACACATACCTGGGCGCCCCTTTCAAATTCACACCGCCATTTGCGTCAACAGCTGCGACGTTGTTGTATATCTCATGGATGCAGGGTCGCCCTCCGACACCCGCCTTGCCAAACCCGCGAGAAGACATCCCGAACGAACAACTTGTAGAGTCGTTTGAAGCCCTGCTGAGGACACGCGACTCGGGAGACGCGTCGATATTTGCAGATGTGTCGAGCTCTGACGCGTCAGAGTTGGAGAGGAGACGTGGAAGGTCCTGTCTTGTACCGGAACACGTGCATATGCGGTTCAACAGCGTCGCAAAGAGCTGGGTCTGGGACGACGAGTGGCGTCGGTTAACTGGGTGCTTGGATTGTCGTCAACCTATGCCGAGGATGGCGAAAGAGTTGGGCATGCCTAGATACGCGTTTACCAAGGGGAGCTTGATGGGCGAATGGGATGGGAGATTCATTGTGAGTAGTGGTAGGAGTATTGTCTTGAAGTGAGGCAGGATTCTGATACAACTCTCAAAACGATAGCTCCACAGCCATAATACGTACACGGAAATCATGGAAGGTGCCAATCCACTCAACACGCTTGAAGAGGGTTACCCTCTCCAGGACTTCCAATCTTGGTCTATTCAGGAACATTACGTTTATGACGCATCGTTGACGACGCCTTCGAATGTCAGCACTGGATTCAATCTTCCTCCTCTCGCCTCTTCCTCCCGTGCAACATCAAGGAGGAGCGCAGCAGGTCTTCCTGCTGGTTCGCCTCTGAACGGTTTCGTACCACACACGGCCTTGTTGAGGCGCGTCGATGGCAAGCTAGTCGGAAGCGAGTGGAAGAGCGGCCTAGAGACGTTTGAGAGGAGCGTCGGCGAGGTGTTTTATGAAACGTGGAGAGGTGGCAAGAGAGGGAATGATGTTGAACCAATTCCGTCGCCATCATCGACCTCCATCTCCACAACTCCTCAGGCAATACTAACCTCAAAACCAAATACGCTGTCTCTCTTACTCACGGGGACGTCCATCGCACGTCCATCGATGATACCAACACATCTGAGCCAACGGTCCATGATGCCACCCTCCGCGTCGACCACGCTTCAGGGTACCGTTCGAAGCTGGGATGGTCTGATCACCGTCCGCGCGGCTGATCAGAATGAGAATGGGTTCGGCGTTGGGGGAGGTGCGTGGGTGTGGAGAGGGTATTTGGTTGGAGAAGGGAACCTGGTGGGGAGATGGAGGGACGGTGAGGTGGATGTCGGAAAGAACGCGTATGAAGGAGTCTTCGTGATGCGGAGGAGGATATGATGAATGGATGGAGACTTGTAAAGTTTGATATTCGGTTATTGCTTCTTGGAAGATGGAATGCGGCTCTTGAATTGTATCCCCCCTCCCCAACACATACACCACTCCCCTTGCATTGTATTACGTCTTGGATCTTAAACATAGGCCTCGTTTTTTTTTTTTTTATACCTTTTGCACTTGAATATCTACAACACTCGGTTAACATGAGGTGTATACCTGTAACTACTTAGCCCCGCCCGTGTAGGCGTCGAATCGCAAACAAAGCAAGGTGAAAGTGACGCTGAAGGGTAAGCACCTCGATAACAGCCGCGAGCTCGCAGCTACCTTCCGGTAATAAGAACTAGCAACGAACTCTTTTTATGTGCAGTGTGGATCGCGGAAAGGGATGGGATAACACGTTAGTGGGGTTCTATGATATAGTCCCAAGGTCCCCGAAGTCACGCCACCCAGTGGGTAGCGAGATTCTCGTACTATCCGTAACCAGTGCCTGATCCGATACCATACGATGATCCATCACGGTTTTCTCTCGCAAATTTGAGCGGACTACTTTGAAAATTTAGAGTTATGTCCAGATATAATGCTCAAAGATGCTCATCAAGTTTTTCAAAGCAGTCCACTCAAATTTGTAAGAGAAAACCGCGATGGATCATCATATGGTATGGATCAGGCACTGGTTAGGGGATTAGGGATAGTATTGCCACTGCCTTGCACAAATGAATGGTGCCTGTATATGCGCCCGCCCTCTTATCACTCTTTGTCTGGAAGCGGTTTTGGACGCGGATCTAGACTCTGGCGAAACCCATTCCATACTGGCCATGCTCAAATCGTACCGTCCATGTAGCTGACTTTTCCCAGATTAAAGGGTGGCGTGCAGGAGCGTTTCGTCACAACCTCAACGAGTTGGAACCACTTGGGTTCTCTTTCCTAGGCCGGGCGATCGACCTCGTGACAATTCCCTGGTCGCCAACAGTTTGGCCCCCTTCCCCCATTTTGAGCTCAGCTGTGGCTCTGGTGAAGACGAACCCAGTGACTAAACTGGCATTTCAATTCCGCCGATATCACCCAAGGAAAGGTGAGCGTTTCGCAGCATCCATATCATGACCATCCTGTCACGAGCCCGGAAGCCCACCTTTCCCGAAGGTATTTAACAGGTTCAAATCCGAAAGACAAGTCAGCGAGCGATAATTGTAACATCGATGTCGGCCGCAACCCCAAGGTGATACAAATTTGTATTTGCGGCCAGAACCGACGACCGTAGATATAGACGAAGGACCAACGGTGAGATGGGACCCCATCCGATCCGAGGCCACGGCAAATGCTCGAGGTTCTTGTCGCCGTTTTCGGAACTCATCTCGATAGGGCCACTCCAAGAGTTGAGAGTATTCCCCTGCTCAAGGCTTGATACGAGGGTATCCTTGTCACCTCCTTATCAGTGCCAGGATGGGAGAGGGAAGTGAAGATATGAGTAAGAACAGCTGGCACAAGTGCGAACGGGACGAGAGCAGCTCACATGATTTTGGGATTGGTCGCATCAATCGGGTCTCCCATAATGGCTAGAGTGGACATAGAAGACGTTGTGAACATGGCGGACATTCGCCGCGCTCTTTCTTGAAGGGCTGAACCAGCCATACTACCTCGTGACTTTTGGGAGTGAGCTATGAGAGGCTGGACCACACTTTGTTGAATCTGCATTGCTTCATCCTGAAGCAAAGCTGCGAGAAGTGGGTTACTGGCCTATCGTTCAGAAAGGACCCGATGCATCGTCGCGTTCGGTAAAAGGCTCCAATAAATAACTATGCTCGAGTCCAATGGGTGGACCAACCAAGGTCCAAAGTTGGCTTCAAACAGTGACCGCTCAACCGCCATGAAAGACCAAGCTTCAATTCTGACGACCGCTGTGTTCGTAAAATCCATCTATATAGACCAGCTCCTTTTCACCCTGTTTCCCGACAGATTGATGGGTTATTTGGAGATTGGCTGATTAATAATATGGATAGTAAGAATGAGTCTATGTCTATTCTAATGATGCATGAGGCCCAGCCTGCCGAGACCGTCTATTATTCCCCGCCATCCTCCCGAACTGCCAATCCTTCCCAGAGTAAGAACCCGACCCCCCAAGGGCCTAACCTCCCTAACACTCCCAACGCCATCAACGCCCGCCTCTGCCATGCAGCGGTGCCCACAACAGGCTCAGCGGAAGAACTTGGGGGACCAACCGGTGATCGAAATAAAGCATCCCTCACGCCATGCTGCTTAACATACTCCACAACAGCGAACGCACGGCCACTCCACGTGTTGGAAAAGGCGCTCGTGCGCGCGATGCGACGCGCGTTGTCAAATGGGCGCGCAGAGTACTCGAATCCGAGTCCAGCTAGGACCCCACCGGAGACGAGGATGGTGCCGTGCGCGAGACGCGCCTTTTGTGGAAGGGAAGGTACGATCGACGTGTCAACCTTTTCGAAATCGTCGTCTTGGAATTTCGGGTTTGTGGCGACTGGTTTGATGGTGGTGGGATTGGGATAATCGAGGTATCGTACGGCTGTGGATGCGGCTTGACGCGTGGTTTCAAATATGGTGAAGAAGACAGCGAATCCTACGAGCGGAGGACACACACACACACGCACGAAGGAATAGCGATGAGCAACAAATATGGTAGAATGAAAAGGGGCGGAACTCACCTACGCCGTCTTTAGCACAACCCCAGCCCATTCCGTCCCAACCACGCGCCATGGACTTGACATCCTTCATCCAACCTCGAAACTCTCTATATTCTCTTCGAGTTTTCGCTGACATCTTCGGCACGGCCACGGGGGTGGTGATAGGGGCGGGCTTCGTCGGAACATCCACATGTTCAACACCTTGACGGAACACTTCCATCCACGCCGAGCGCCCTAAAAAAGGAAAGCAATATGATCAAATTTTCGAAATGATTGTATCTTCTAACTGTTTGGGACTCACACCCAGCATGTTGTGACATGCCTGCAGCATTGTTGGGCACCAATAAACTGGGTTTGTGACCCTCCAGTATCAGGCGAACGTTTTCAGCCGGAGCGCCAGCGATGGCGTGGGCACAACCAGCAATGGCGCCCGATGTCGATGCTAAGAGGATGCTGGAGGTGTTTGGGTACATCTCTTTGAGGACTTCATGAGAAATGGTAAATGATTCGAAGAGGACGACGCCGAGGACGCTGTTAATTAAGAGGGGAGGGACAAAGTGACGTGGGATGATTTTCCACTAGAGCAGAGAAAAGGAACGTCAGCTCGTTTCGGACATTCACTTGTGGCAAAGCCTGAGCCGGACTGACACCCTCGGTCTTTATGAGCAGGGATAGGTATTGAGGTGATAGAGCGGTATTTTGACTGGCGGCGGCGCTTCGCAAGGTCATCCATCCCGTAACTATGCTGAAAGGTCAGGCTCTGCGAAGGGTGAGACCGATATGCATGCCACTCACTCTTCGAAGGCCGAAACAATCGCACTACAGATAAGAATCGGACTTTAGCGCTAGGATGAAACAATCATCAATCGTCTATCTCCTAACCTGGTCTTGCAAAATAGAGCGCCAATGCGCGGGTGGCCGATCTGCCAACGGCACCAGAGACAGTGCTATTCAAATTGACAGGGCCTGCATTTTGGATATTGACTGAATCGGCAATGGCATTGTCAGAATTACCCTTCTTCTCGGGAGTGGCCGCCGTTGCTGGGTGAGTGCGGATGGTTACTGGCGACGTGGATGCAGCTGGCATTCCATGCGGGGTTTTGAATTTGTGTACCCACGAGCCACGTCAACAAAAAAGTCACAAGGGAAAAAAGGGAAGAAAACACAGCTCCGGAGTGGGATAAGTCGCGGTTGAGGCAAGGGCACGATGGATGGGATGGGCCGTGGCAAAAGTTTAGCCAATCTAGCACAATGGCAAGGCGGTGGAGACTTGCCAAGACTCGTGGGAATAACTCGATGGCCGAAAATATCCTTGTGACATCTACCAACGATGTTCAGCCAGCCTTTACGGTAACAGTGGTCTGCTCCATAAGGAAAAGGGAACGCGGAGATCGGTGTACCTTCTTCTGGAGATGGAGAGATGGACGTAAAATGGGTTTAGGGTGGTCCCGATGCGGTTCCTCGCGAGGGGGAGTGTGACAGGTTACAGCACGCGCTATCTATGGGTGGCACACAGCAGGCTCAATTGCAGTTTGGCCCAGCAGTCTAGGGCTTTCAGTCGCTATCTTAACATCAAATACCCCTCTCGCGCCTCCGCACACATCCCTTAGTTTTCTCTTAACTCCCTCTGAAACAAAGCTTGCTGGTCAAGGATTGTCACGGTAAGTTAGTCCCTAGATCATCCCCTGTCACATCTTTGTTTCGGATGCGATATAAACTCTTTTGATCAAAACTTGCATCTTCTTTCAACCCTCTCCCTTCCCTCCCCCTCCCTTCGCCCTCTCCTCCCTTCTTCATTCCGCTCCTCTCTCTTCACGCTCGGTCGTGTCTCTATCTTCAACCCACTCACTCATTACCTCTCTCCTTGTCAATCCTTTGCTAGCCCCAAAATGCATTTCACCACTACCGTCCTTTTCGCCCTCTCCCTTGTCCACGCTAGCGTGGCCGCATCTTTCGGTGCCAACCCAACGGACGATCTCCACCTCGAGCGCCGCGGTTGCACTCCCTCCAAATCCAAGACGCCTGGTGCTGTCCCCGCCCCCACCTTTGAAGCCTTTGATGCTCAGAAAGCGCAAGTTTACCGCTATCAGAGACAGGTTGGAGCCAACGCGGGAAACATGTACGTCTTCTTAACGACGCAAGCCTGCTAATACATTAACCTAACACACTCGGCTTCTTTTTTTTTTCAGGTTCGTTCATGAGAAGTGGATGGATGGCGCTCCTTTCTCCTGCGCCACAGGCCCTAAGATGGCTGAAGTCGACATCGCCGGTGGATGGGGAGGTGTCGCTGGTGCCCAGTCAGAACTCGAGTGGCATTGGGACAACTTCATTACGGAGGATCACATCTCCCAGCTCGCTGGCATGGGCATCAACACCCTCCGTATCCCCATTGGTTACTGGAGTGCAGGATCCAAGTGGACCGCCAATTCGCCATTCTCTGATTTCGGCCAGGTTTACGACAACTCCTGGAACCGTGTTTTGAGGACTGTATCGTGGTGCGAGAAGAACAAGATGGGCGTCCTGATTGATCTTCATGGTGCTTATGGAAGCCAGAATGGTACGCTCCCTTTTTTCTACCATTTCCCCTTTCTTCTCTACTTCTTATTTACATAAATTTTCTCCCCAGGACAACAACACTCTGGTGTCAGTGATGGCAAGACCCAATTGTTCGGCAACAAAGCGTACATCAAGCAAACCCAGGACTTCCTCGTTTGGCTCGTCCAGCAGTTTGATCAGGTCAATAACGTCGTCGGTATCGAGCTTCTCAACGAGCCCAAGTACAGCCAACAGTTGCTTGATTTCTGTACGTGAAACCCGAATGTGGCGTTATCAAACCTTCGAGCTAATATGACCTATATGCTTAGACACCGAGACCATCCCCCTTATGCGCGCCGCCTCCGCTTCTATGCCCCTCTACCTTCACGACGGCTTCCAGCTCAGCAAGCTCGTACCATACGTCACTGCCAACCTCGACAAGTACCAGCCAATCATCGTCGACAACCATGCCTACTTCGTCTTCACCTCGTCCCAGCAGAACACGCCCATTACCAAGATCACGACCCAGATCCAGTCCTCTACCAAGTCTTCCTTGTCCTCCGCTAACGACAAGCTCAAGGGTAATCTCGTCATCGGTGAGATGGGTTGCGCCAACGCCGACGGTCAACAGGTCAGCAACATGGACGCGGCGCTCAAAGCGTATTGCGAAGCCCAAATCAGCGTCTACTCCGAGGTTACCTCTGGATGGATCTTCTGGGCGGCCATGATGTCTGGTTGCACTGAGGGAACGGGCAATGGATGGTGCTTGCTTGGGACGGCTGGCAAATACCTGCCGAAGACCTTTGCGGCTCCGAGTGGACAGATATCGTCTGGAGGCGTTGTCATCAGCGGTGGTTCCGGATCCTCGAACTCTAGCTCTACGTCGACCTCGGGTGATAACAACTCTGATAGTAACACGACCACTTCCACCGATGCCTCGAACACATCCACATCCGCCAACGCATCGAACACATCCACCGCGACCAACGACAAGACCAGTACCCAGATGGCCACCGCTGCTCATACTGACTCTACTGGTTCTGGTTCGTGCAACGCAAGCAGCAGCGGCAAATCCTCGTCGAAGTATAAGCGTGCCAACCACAAGATCAACGCGTCCCGTCGTCGTCATCAAACGCGCGCACTTCAGGAGCGTGCCTCCGATCAGGGTTACGCTGAGGGACACAACGCTGCTGGACACTTTGCACGCGCTGGCAAGACTCTCGGTATGACCCACGCGTACGTTCAGGCACGCATGGCCGATATGGGTGTGGATGAGCAGTACCTCGAGCATTTCAAGAGGGGCTTCATGGTCGGACATCAGGAGGGACAAGAGAGATGGGTCATTGCTGCCAAGAAGTAGATGGTCTCTCGCTGGTTGGTTTGGGTTCTGGGTGCTAGCTTTACCTTGGATTTCTCCGTGCGCTGAGTTGGGTCCTAGTGACCCACTCTGACTTTTTCCCTTCCCCTTCTCCATGCGTGCATGGTAGGAGGGCTTATCCTTAAATGGTGTTTCGAATTTCGGTTCTGGGTATGTAGTGTCGGGTTACTGGTGCACTCGAGCCTTTTGTTTTTTGGATGATACAGTGTATCATCCTAGTTACGTTACGAACATATATGACGATGCCTGGGCATTCATCTTGTGCTGTGTGTTCACCGACACACGTGATTCCTCTTCCTATTCGCCACTACAATCACCGTCTCCTGCGCCACCGCTTTATGACATAGCACGGCTTTCATCCTAAAAACAAATATCTTACTCACCGGTCCGGTTGTAAGGATCGGTGAATAGGCATTCTTGGCCCATGCGGTTAGGAGAACCGACCGCATGGTGGCCAATCCCCTCTCATCATCGACACGCAGTGCTTTCGGTAGGAAGGCTTAAACAAAAGGGGGAATGCCGTGCTACGCGTCGCGTGAGTAGCGGAGTGTATATCGATGGATGTGCACGCGTTGAAGCTGTCTGAGACAGCTGGTCTACGATTACCCCCGTGGCGTTCCTCCATAATAGCCCCCTTCGCCCTTTTCATCGGTTCTACTTGCTTCTCCTGCTCCTGTAACCAATACTTCAACTGCGTCGGCTCTGTCGACCCTCCTACGACATATATACTCTACTCGTTTTAATACGAGCTTTCTCCACTGGATGATCGTCCCAATGCTCGCATATTTTGCTCTTTGCCTTCACCCTTTGCTTCTTCTCGTTATCGCCCCATCTGGACTAGCTCTTCCCTTCAGGAGGTAAGGGGTACCCAGCCGCACGGGCGTTTTCTCTTCTTATATCCAGTAGTCATGTGAAGCGTGTTCCAATGGGACTTGATAATCCAGTCGATGTGGCAAGCCTCAGGGACGAAGCAGAGGTGGCGCACATCTTGGAAACACTCGAACGGGCCACCCAGGTCCCAAATGAAGTCGACCCGAATCACGAGAACTGGAGTTTCATACAGGACCATGGACTTGGAGTGGATGACGCTCAACACGATGATGTTATGGAGCGCGTACTGGCATCTGCTAGAGGTACGTACTCGGGATGATGTACCCTATTTTGAACGAGCACCATCGCTTAACCTCTTGTCAATAGGTCATAGAGGCTGGTCAAGGGCATGGTTTAAGAAGCATACCCCGCTATTCAACGCCAATGGTCCGTGTCACTTTTACTCTTTCCCCGCCCATCAGAACTTCATTTCTCTTTCCGTGGGCCGATAATTGATTGTAGGTTCACTGAAGAAACCTGCCACTCCGTACTTGCCGAAGACATCCAGAAGACCTGCCGATGGTATGCTGCTCGAGTTCAGCCCGGATCAACCCATGCGCAAGGCTAGCTCGAACCGCGATGCCAATGGGAAGAGTACTACAGACGTCGGGATCGGACACCTTCAGCACACCACCGGCACTCAACCCCTCCCGAACCCTGCTGCCACGGAGCACAATCAAGAAGGTATGTAGTATATGGCCAACCTCTAGAGACTATTCCGTCGCGGAATTTTCCTCTGGAGCCAACCCATCTCTGAATCAATTGTGAATCAAGTCTCTCGGAAACCGCTATTCACAGATCAGCCTTTGAGAGCACGATTGGAACCGAAGGATCATGGACACATAACCCACTCGATAAACTCAAACCCTTTCACCTCATCCAGCCAAGGAAACCTGCATCGAAAACCATCTTCTATGGTCGCTTTGCCGATTTTCCCTGCTCCTGGACCTATGCCTTTCAAGGTAGCCCCCGTGACAAAGGAAGCGAGGCTTGACAAATTCGCGGACTACTCAGAGCAGCTCCAAAAAACTGGTATGTGCAGTTCATTCGATTTCTGGCCTGCTTTTCGTTGTTTCTTCTACTAACGCAATATCCCGACCGGGGCGGGTTTTTCCGTCTTTGGTTTTACCTCGGCAGGAACCGTTATAGAGAAGAGTATGTCGTCCACATTCTGCGTTATTGGCTGGTATCTGAATCAACTACTTCTTGGTTGTAGATAGAAAGCTCAAAGGGCCAGAGTGGAAGAACGGGCGACACATAATAGAGCTGAAAAAGGCTCGGATAGCGCAGGAACTTCAGAAAGATTCGCGTGGCATGTTTTAACTAACCGTCTCACTACTCCTGCCTCCGCGTACCGATGATATGTTATTCGTGTGGTTTCGCATTTAATACCTGGAAAACAGACTGCTGCTTTTTTTCCCCTGTTTCAATCTTGCTGGGGTGATAGCCTGGTAGATCGATTGCCTGACGGGCACATCATTCGACTTGCTTGGCTTCTACGTCCACAGTTTGATCCTCCAACTCTGCCATCTTGCCCTTCCGTTCCTCCTGATGTCAGGTCGAATCTACATAGATACCAAGTCACAGAACTCCGACCTCTGTGAACGCGTTTGGGCAGCACTGGACCTTGATCTCCAGGGCAAGAAGGATTCGGTACAGATCATGAAGGTTAAGTATTTGCATGCAGCTTCCTTATATTCACTGTGCCCCGTGTGAGAAATTATCCCCGTGTAGTATGTCCTATATGATTTGTTTTCAATTTGACCATCCCAGGAACTATAGAGCTGATTGGGGGGGCGAATACTCTGATCAGCTCAACGTATTTACCCTGTATCAGCTGCGACATTTGATTTATCAACATTACACTTTCCGGAATGACCAGGGTCCAGGTGCAGGTATCACCAACCATACGTACGGCAAGGGGACTGGTATGATCCGAGTGTCGGGACTGGTGTTATTGGTAATAGACAGATCGTTACAGCTACATGTATAGTCCCCAGCACAGATCTGTGCTCCATTCAGTGTATCATGTTGTTTAATATATTATGTAAATAGGTCATATACTATGCTCGTAAGTCAAACTACGCCGTTTAAATCCTTCCATCCAACGCCTGCTGATGCCTCATTATTCCGCCCCCACTCTCTGCGCGACTTTAGCCAAAATTCCGAAAGCCAACCTGAATGGCATCGTTTGAGCCAACTTGGAAGTGTTGTACCATGTCGTCGAAGCCTGATTGGGGCGGTTTCCGCGTTCCTCGATCTCCGACATTAACCAGGCTTCGCATTTTGAAATCCCCAGGCGTTCGTAGGCCACCCAAGAAGCTGTCTGCCAAACCCCATCTGGTACCAGTGTCGAATACTTTCGGACAAGGACGTCGAGGCCAAAGGAGTAAGATCGTTTCGGATATCTGCTCATGCACCTATTGTGAGCGGCGCAAGGGTGACAGAGCAAAGTTAGAGCGATACTTACTGCGCTTCCACCGCCTGTTTGACGATCCAGAAGCAACTCTTCTCGTCGATGGCCCACAGCGAGGATATCCGTGCGAGTAACCGGGCACGTCTGGTATGAGCGTCTGTGGTGGCAAAAGCCCATTTAGAATGATGTAATTTCCAAGGTGAATCACTTACCACCGCAGGTGTACGAAGACCCTCCTGTCACTTTAAGAGGTGAGCCGTGAACGTAGCGTTGTATGGGACCTGGTGCTCACTTTCACTGGATACTGGGGGACTAGCTAAGCGACGAGAGCGCTCCATGAGGGGACCTAAATTTAGATCATTCAGTATCAACCAGCGTTCCAATCTCCATGACGAGAGAGGGCATCATAGAATGCATACCGGTCGTTACAGTTGACACATGTACCCCAAGCGTCGCTGAAGCGAGATCAAGTCAACGATGAGTCTCGGAATACACGGCAAATATGCCAGACTCACCCATTTCACTTCTCAGAGAAAGAGCTATGCTCTCTCTAGCAGCATCCATTGCACCGCTCATCCCATGTCCTCCAGTGAAGCTGGTCTCTCCTGCCCCCATAACCCAAATGAGCCTACCGCCCATGTCACCGCTCTTTTCTTGGGAAGCCCTCTTCCTCTTGAGTCCCGGGAGCTTTGGAATCGCGTTGTACACCTTCTTCTTCATCGAAGTCCATACCAGGTGCGCAATGCCGTATGGCACGCGGACCTCCTCTTCGCTGTCGCTATCACCTTCATCTTCGTTGCCTTGCTCGGCCTGGTGCATAGCATGACTAACTGTTGGGACCGCGGACGACGTACGACGATCCCGAGAGAACGGTGGAGGATGATGGGGCTTGGTTGCGGCTGAGGAACGCCGACGTACGGAGTGCGTAGGGCCTCTCTCCCTCGATGGATCTCGGCTCGGGGACTTCTTGCCTGGAACGAGAATGTCGGCAAACATTTGTGCCACCACGAGCTGCTCTGTCACTTCTCGCTGAGCGGCTCGCTGTATGACAGCTTGGTTTGCGGTATACAGGGGCTAATGGAGAGATGGGACCTGCTTGAGTAAAACTCTTAAACGCCTATAGCAAGAGGGACTTACAACGTAAGATCCTTCGCCTATCCCAGAGAACGTGGCCCCTTTTGTCTGTCCTCGATACCTCACGGTAGGGAGAGGTAACAGCGCCTTGAGAGAGACGAGCTCGTCCAATGAATCAATCTCGTCATCCTCCCGTTCTATTTTAGAGGTCGAGCGTGGCCGCTTGAGAGGAGAAGCGGTCAAATCCTCAGAGTCACTGCGAGGGTCGTGCCGCTGAGGAGGGGAGTCGTTCTCTGGCGGCATACCGAAGACGGGGGTAAGGATTACTGCATGCACTTGGAGGGATTGACTCCTGCAATACGCCGATAGAGTCTGTTGGACCTTCTCGCGCGATGTGGCCGACAACGGGCGGAAGGGAAGTGGAAAAACATTTCCCAGCGGGGAGGATGCTACAGCGGGGGAGTTATGAGCTTCTTCAGCCCTGCGCCTAAGGATAGCGGCACGTCGTTTCTGCCAAGTAAATAGAAGCTGCCGATGGTCCCAACGTAAGCGCTAGAGTCATTACCCTGTGAGAACCTACGCTACCTGGCCGATTGACCCGTCTTCTGATGATTTGAGGTCCTGGTGCACTAGAGCAAACACCGTATACCCGGCTTCCGCGAATTCAAGAGACAGGGAAAGGCCGATGCCTGCCGACATGGTCTTAGTGTCAGTAGTAATCTAATGATCCAATGCTACATTCAAAGCTTGCTTGCCTCCGCCAGCATTCATTATTACGATCGCCGCGTTCATCGACTGGACCACCTCCAATCTAGGCATCCCGATCGCCCACGCACTCCATGCGTATAGCCCAAGATACCGTTCTTGCAGTACTCGAGTTAACTTCGCATGTCCGGCGGCGGTAATTGTTGTTAAATTGTCGAAGGCTTGCCTCGCGGTCTTGTCGTCCATGGCCGCGGGAGGGGTTGTAGATTTCCAAAATTGTGCAGACGACGCCTGGGGGTGCTTTCGATCATTCATGGCTCTGAAGGTTTAGAAAGGAAAACCGCCGTCGTAGGAACTTTATCTTGGGCTATCGCGTGCGGCGGCTTCAACATTAGCTTCCGAGGTCTTGAGCCCATGCATGTAGATCCCGCCCCGACGCTCACCTCGATGATAAGGGATCAAAGACGTGCACCCTATTCGGGAAACTGTATTGGAGGCTTGGTGTGATTGGGATACAGCTATTCTATTGAGCTGCGTGGCTATATTGACAGCTCCACCCAAATCCGAGGGAAACCACTCGTAAGCAGCTGGCAATTCAGGAGCAACTTTAAAGTGAGGTGAGAGGCGACTGGAGTCCATGTATCATATTGCAGGAGACCTCGACGCAATCGCGAAACAGGATCAGTACACGCAAGCCGGATAGACACGTGAAAGTTTGGTGCGATTCCACGCCCAAACCACACTTGTTGGCCTACCTGATAGGCACTGATAGTCAACATAGGGGTGGCATATAATATACATCCTAGTCTACAGAGCTCCTCAATCCGGCTTCCCCCGGGATGATTGCGATTCATGGTTTAAGCTCCTATGTTAACTCTTAAACTTCACCTCCCACAGTCCTTTCCCTTCCCTCCCCCATACCTTGAGCCTTCGCAGCACCGCCTCTCACACCCACACCGGCTCCATCCGGTCTGAACACAAGATGCTGCACAATGAGCGGCCATATCTCTTCAAAGCCAGGGTGTCGACCAAGCCGTATCTGTTGGAATACGTTTCGCATAGCCTCGCCGTTGCGAATCTCGCTCCAATGGGCTAAGAAGTAATCGACCTGCACCTTCCTCACCTCCTCATAATGCGCAGAGAAGGATGAAAATACTTCATATGGGACGTTTCCTGGGGTCAAGGATCTGAGGATATGTTCGAATGCACGTTGCTTCAGCTCTGGCACATCAAGCTCTACGATTTGCAACGTGTGAGAAGAAAGTCAGCGTAAGAGAAACCAATGCGGCTCACTATCCGCGAGCTTGTAGATCGCCTTGGCTGAGACAGGATGCGGCCGGGAAGGGTTATCACTCTTCCATCGTTCAACCCACTCCTTCCTGGACCTTGGGGCTTGGTCTTCATTGACGGCGTTTGCTGTAGACCCTAAAGCACCAAAGTTTCCCCCTAGTGCAAGGGCAGATCGCGGTCGAGTGAGAGCGTGCGTTAAGTTCGTCGACGGCGCAAAGTAGGACTGTGAGGCGAGGCCAAGTGCGCTAAGGCCTGGGGTTGGCTGCGGAGTACTTGGCCCGGCTGGTGCATAACCTACGAAGCTCGAAGTAAGGGGAGCAAATACGATGCTATCGGTGTATAGCTAGATCGAAACGCTGGACATAAGTCGCCGGCACAGAGAGACGCTTCGATTACACTCACGTAGTAAAGGAACGCATAGTATGTCCTATACGCTCCATCCCGTACGACAACCATCTTGGGAGTCAGTCGAGGCATAACTGATGATTTGGCTTCGGCGGTTGAAGCTTCGGCAACACGCATAGCGGGTGGTGCATCGTCATCACGGAGAGGCTGTTGCAACTTCTGCCTCATGGCTCGCTGTTCCCCGAATGGCTGATCGGCGGTAGGGCTCGCCTCCGCGTGTGGATGCCCGCTGCCGCCGGCTTCCGTTTCGGACGACCGCGCCATCTCTTCATTCACAATACCACCGTCGTCATCGTCGAGACTGACTATGGCAGTCGGCTGCGGGAACCCAGTGTCAGATTGTGTTTCCGATGGTGCGTCATGGTCTGTGGATCCGACGGAACGTGGCTTCCTTGCCAGGTTTGATCGCGTGTCGTCGATGATTGTGCTCCCGGATTCCTCTTCGGCGCCAGATTCATCTGAATCTTCTAAGTCCGGAATGGGCTGAATGAATAGAACATTAGAGGGAGATCTAAACTGAAAAGAATAGTTGACGAACATCGCGAATGCCCAATGACATGTTCGCTAGTTGAGAGTCCAAATCGCCCTCCCCGGCTTCCGCAAAACCGGAGTTGAACACTGATGTGGGACATTGCGACAGGAAATAAGTCCTCCAACCATAACGGGAAACATTGCAAGCTGACTCACTTGTGTCAAAATATTCTGCACCACGAGACAACAGTCTCTTATTGGCGTAGATTCGCTTCGTCGCGCCTCGCTTTAGTCTGGAGGGCAGTACAAACTCCACATCCGAATAGCTGGGGTCGTCCAGAAGACTCCCAATAGAGTCTACGAGAGACTTTGGGACATGCACCTTGGGTATGATGGATGGAGGGGTGGGGCTGACAGGAGATGACGTGATGGTGCAGACGATCAGGAAGGCGTCGGCAGCTTTGCATGGAACGGCGTTATAGTAGACCGCGTCCCGCTTAGCAAACTGAGCCCATCCCCAATTCATTGTCTTCCAGGAGAAGGCATGATCGCAAGCCTCTTTGGTGTTGTAGGTTACTTGAGACGTGCCCATGTGATTGACGCTTTTCAGGTCGAACGAGAATTTGAACAACCCCTCTCGTACCCATCTTTGATTTGGAGATAACGGGTCAGACGAATTGTAAGTCTGTACAAAGTACCCAGATGGGACAGACATACTTCCCGTTCACGGAACTTTCTTTCTCCTCTTGTGTGGGCTACAGAGGGCATTACATCAGTCGTCATGACACAAGATAGGTCTGATGCCATCGTACCTCGCAGCTCAAATATAAGCTGACATAACCGCCTTCGTGACCAGAGTTTGGATATAAGAGTATCTGCCAACGCCTTTCATTGGGGCCAAGGAATAATCGTTCAGGGTCTATTCCATTGATGTAGCAGTAACGCATCTACATACCCTCCGTAGAACTTGGCAGACTTTGTGACCCTGCTCTTTTGGTCTCCTTTGCTGCAGTCGCAAAAAGGGCGAAGGCTATTCAGGAACAACTGAGTGTGGGGCGCATCGACACTCTCACCTAGGATCAAGCGAGCGTGAAACAGACAGGGTTAGAGAACATATATATATAAGCCTCAGCACAGTGGTTATCTCACCTCGCGTCAAACAGACTCCTGAGATTCCGGACAGTCCATTCGAGGGTTATTGTGGTAGCCTGAACACGGTATGCCGGCGTTATTCTTCGCCACGCCATTCGGAAATAATGAAATACGCGCCTCTTGATGTTCTCTGAATCCTTCTTCTTGCAGCGCGCTCATCATCGAGCGTCGAGTAGTTATATGAGGGTTTAAGGTGGATGTTTCAACAAGGACTGGAGCTTGGAGCGGTAAACTCCGAGCATTCATTGCGAGTATGCGTCGTGGTCTTTGCTATTACAGCCAGCGGGTAGTTGAAGTATAAGAGACGTCTAAATAGCCTACGTTCATGCGGATTTGTCAACTTCTTCTAGCCTGCCGTTCGGATAGCCGAACCATACGCCCAAGATAGAAGCGAGATTGAAGAAGAGAAGAACACAAGAAGAGGCTTTCGTCGACGGAAAGACGTTCCATGAGTACTCGACAGCCCCAAGGAGCGCAATTCTAATTAAATGGTTCCATTAGCGGAAAATTATAGCTTATGGTTGTGCGAGGCAACACGCACTTGAATAATAGATGGTATCGTGTCCGCCACATGAGGAACGGCAGTTGGTGAGCGTACCACGAGTAGAACTGGTAATGCAGTGATCGGGCAAAGAGCATGCCTATCAGGTTAGAAGTGAATAAAATGGTCGCGATGCCTACAGTAGCCTCGAACAAAAGAGCATGCATTCAGTGAGTGAAAGGGCCAGTGGACAGATATCTCATCTCCGACGTACGATCGGCAGTTAGGGGACGCACTCCAGCAGGGGTGGCGAGCCTCCTGAAGGCTCTGTCCAAGACGCGCAGGACACCACCATCAGGCCGACACCAGATATACCCAAACGCGACGAGCGTTACAATGTGGCAGAGAGTGAGCGCCCTGGCGAACCCCAACGACACAAATGTGGATTCGGGAAAAACCTTCCAGTTTACGGTCCATGTGTAGAGGAACTGGCGCGAGAAGTCGAAGGCCCCGTGTAAATAGTCGGTAGGATAGGTCAAGAGGAACGGCCCTGCAACACCGAGCTGGACGAGTCCAATGAGCAACATGTGTCCACTAGTCGCCAGGATGCCTAGACTTTGGACTAAGATTACAAGGAGACCTGGAAGATACAGCAGTATATTCATCTTCACGGAGAGCGCTAAGCTTTAGAGCGAAGGGTTACGTTGATGTTAGTATCGTGTTTCGAATTTCAGCATTGACAATCCACCTAAAGAGTGTCGACCCCAAGAAGAAACGTCTCTTTTGATATGCCAACACCGATGCCATGATCAGAGTGACGGTCCAGCAGTCATTGAACAGTCGAAGGACGAAAATCGAGTGGAGCCGTTTGCTCAGGACTAGCGGTATGATCGCATAATTTGGTAGACTGCCTGCTTCGCGGTATACTTGGCAACTGATGATAAGAATGACCGTGTAGAGCGCGGCATAGACTTGCTGGGCCAAAGAAATGTTGATGCCGTTCCGATCCACCGTAAGATAACGCAACAGCCGATGGATCCACAGATGACCTGCCGGATAGCTTTGACGATAAGTGAGCATGACCATAAACATGCTGTCGATTATGTTGGACGTACACGAGTGGCCCAGAAGGCCCTGTCAAGAAGGTGTAACTTCGCTCTCCTGCCTCGTAGCAAGCTACTTGCTCCATGTATGTCTCATAATCAATCTCGGTGACTGATCCAAAAAGTTAAATTCTGATTTATCGTGATGTGCCAAGTTGCTCACAAGATATGTAACGGATGATCAACTGAGTCAGTACAGCATCTCCAAGTATTGCCAAAATGGCGAGGTACCAAAAATAACGTCTATCGGTGAACAATAGCCTGATGGCCTCAACTAGTTGGCTTTGGTAGGCCGTTGTTGAATGAGTGGACTTCGCCACTGGCGCTGTCGCGAACGTGGCCATGAAATAATGGAAACACGTATCCAGAACATGACGTGCGAATTATTGAGGCGTTTAGAGATACAACAGAAAGTGGACATCGCAAATAGGAGACAGAGGCAGATAACGAAACAGATCAACATCCAGCAAGTCACAGGATCCTTTTATAAAACAACAAATAGGCCACCTTATCCGGTAATCCGGTGATGGTATTCACTTTCATCCCCTCTCCGCGAACGTTCCGCCGACCGTCAACACCTAGGGTAACGACATGGTTCTCTGGAACGGGTTCGATGTGCGTGTCATCTATCCTGAGCCACTCGGACTCATCTTGCCGGAGCACATCGATGGTATAGTGGCCACCCGTTGCATGTTTTCCATGATGATAAACCACTGGGAACCACGAGGGATTGGTCAGTGAGTGAAGGAGGCGACAGTGATTGCTTGATACACACCGCCGAATAGCTGATAACGTATAGGGGGGCCTTGCCGTTGAGGCGGCGATAGCGCATCCTTTGGGATCTCCAAGGTCGTACCGTAGCCTATGACCTTCTGACTCTTGATCACATTGTAAACCCCTTCATCTCGAGCCTCAAAAATGAACCTGGATGCGGAAAATTGGTGAGCCTAGGCAAGAACTCACGTCCACTAAACCCTAGGATTACCTTTTGAAATGTAGAACGAGTATTGGAGGCAAAGTCTCAATGAACACCTGCTTCGTAGCCGACACATCGTAGCCTTTGGGTGACCGCATGGTTACAGTTTCAGGAACAGTGATATGCTTCAGAGCGTCTACAACTGATTGGACTGAATCAGGCTGCAAATGAGGATAGAGATTTATGAGAGGCCCTCTTCGCTCCCAAACAAAAGCAAGATCGAATACCTGGATGTCTAGTTGAAGAGGCTGGTACGGTTCCAGAGTTGCGGAAGTCTTGCCGCCTCCAGGCATCCGTAACTCGCTCCGGAACTTCCCTCCAAATATCTTTGTCATGACGCTCTCGCTACTCTTTGTGGTCCTAGTGGCTGTGATTTTATTCTTCTTTCCGACCTCGAGCCATCCATCGTCTTCTGCCATGTCGCCAGTCAAAGGTCGATGCACTTCGCGGGCTTCTTCCTCATCATCATCCAAGGATGCGACGCTGTTGCTAGCCTGAGAGCCCACGCGACGACTTCTGAGGTTCTTATGCGAATACGAATTCGGTGCTGAGAACGCAGGCGTTGGGTTCGATTGCAGTCGTTCTGTTACAAAGATGAGCTCCTCATGAATCGTGTCGAGGAAGAACCCTAGGAATTCTTCAGCATCCTCCTGGTGCCCTTTCTGAAGAATGCCTGACAATGAGTAGCTGAAAATCATGCTCATACTTTATAAGGCTTACCTGCATATTGGCAAATCTTTTATTTTCCTTCATTGCGTCGTACATAAATTCAGGTATAAAGGAGTCCATTAAGAAGCTCTCTCGACGCATCTTCTCTATCGTCATGGTGGGCCCTCCGTTTGCCTTATACTTGGCGTTTCTTCCCCCAACCTCACCAGGCAACGGGTCCTTTGGTAGTTCCACATCTTCAGCGAGACGAAACTCCCGAATGAAGCTCAAGGTTGCTTCAAGAAGTGCGCAGTGGCTTCTTCCCGATCCCATCGCCCCGACCTCATCGAAAAGGGGTGCGAGACCTTGCATGAATAACCTCCAGAACGGCGGGGTGTACAATAGGACCTGAAGTATACTGTTCGCGAAGCACATGTTTCCCGTATTGACGAGGCCTCTTGGGTGTAGTAGAGGCGCATGATGGACGAGTAGTGTAAGGGAAGGATTCGCGAGGAAAGATGTCGGGTCAATTTTGGGCTGGGCCGATGCTGAGTGAGATGCCCGGTCACGATGAGGTAAAGAAGATGATGGTCGAGGGGGGGAAGGGACTACCTGAGGTGTTGATGGGTTTGAAGGTGTCGACGCTTTCGGAGTTACAGAGGCTGGTTTATTAAAGAGTGCAGACCAGGATTTGGGAGCTGGTTTGGTAGGTGGCGGCGAGGGAACTAGAGCAGCAGGAGAAGACACCGAGGGAGCCGGGGCGGGCTCTACAACTGTTTCAACGATCTCGCTTGCTGGGTGATTCTGTTCTGTGGCAGCTTCTGTGGCCACCGCTGGCGCAGAGTCCTCGTGTGATTGCTTGTTGGCTTGGAGCGAGATGGATGTATTGGATGAATGAGGGGAGGCGGGGGCTGGAGTAGTCGTAGCCGGTGTGACATTGGATTCAGTTGTCGCTGTTGCGCTATCCGCAATCGACGGTGGAGGAGGAAAGAATTCGACGGCTTCCCTGACGATGTACTCCGGCGGGTTAGAGAATGAGCTAAAGGTCAAGCCAAATGCCTGACATGGGTTGAGGCTGGCTTTCCGAGTGTTGGCAATGGTATATGTAAAGGGCATTATCTACGGCAAGGCATGATCTCTAGGGTTGTAAATGGATGAAGTTGAGGTTAGAACGACGAAGATGGGGTGGAGGGTGGATTGTGTACATCCTTGGGCCCGCAAAAGCCGTCAGGGGCAAAATTTCAGTATTGCCCGCATCTATCTTGGTCGCCTCGTAGTGTTATCACTCACCATGCGTATTGACAAGTGCTACTTCTGTTCAACTAATGTGTATCCAGGCCATGGTCAGTTTCTTTCGTAAAGAGATATAAGCAGTAATTTCATTAAATGCTTATTCCACAATAGGATGCGCCTTCGTCCGCAACGATGCGAAGGTCTTCCGGTTCTGCTCCACCAAGTGTGCCGAATCATCTATTGAGTAGCTATAACACAACGTCTTTAACCCCATGATCCCTTAGATGTCATAAGAACTTCAAGATGAAGCGGAATCCACGAAAGATGGCCTGGACGAAAGCATTCCGGAAAGCAGCAGGGAAAGAGATGACTATTGTAAGTCTGGAAGTATCAGGTGCATTTGTGTTTATGTCTAATTGACAAATGAACTTTATGTGATTGAAAGGACTCTACATTCGAGTTCGAAAAGCGTCGTAATATTCCTGTGCGGTACAACCGTGACCTTGTCGAGACGACGGTCAAAGCTATCAAGAGAGTAGGAGAGATCCAAGTCCGGCGGGAGAGAGCATTCTACACCAGTCGGTACGTCTGTTGATGATCCTTCTACCTCAATGTAGCTGACACTGGCGACGCCCTATAGAATGGCAGTTACACGAGAGAAATTGCGCCAGATTCGCGCCAAGAAGCGCGCCAAACGTATGGCGAAGGACAAGGCATATGCCGAACATATACGGAAGAGGGAAAGCGAGATAGAGACCGCCGAGGCCGAGGAGATTCTTCAATTGGATCCGGAGCTCGTTCAACCAGAAACGGAGACGTTGGAGCGGACAGAAAAAGAAAAGATCAAGGTGGCGGCACAATCTGCACCAAAGAAACTCAAGAAGAAGCAGCTCAGGAAGTTGGTAGCCGCAAGTGCTTTGGTGCCGTCCGACGGGCAGAACATGGGAATGGACGTAGAGTAATCCGCTGTACTCTTTTCACCGATTTCGTCTCTTGCTGGGTGTCCCAGCGTAACTATTAACGTGTTGTAAACATGTTGCTCATTGAGCATTGGTGTCCTGGTTGTTGTTGTGAAAGCTCAGACGATGATAGGTGCAAGTGATTTTATGGAACATCGCCTTTCTCTTCCTCCGCACCCACCAATAGATCCTTTCAGTTCACACCGCAACTTCACGCACTCGCTCTTCCTCTGTCTTTTCCTTCTTCTAGATCCATCATTACAATGAGCAGTCTTCGACTAGTTCGTACTCTCAATGTACGGTCTATGGCGGTACCAGGATCGTTTTGCCGGACTCTGGCGACGGCTCCCACGTCATCCATGATACCTGTGTCCAACATCGAGGCCCAATGGGCCAATCTCAGCAACAAAGAGCAGATGGAGGTATACGAGCAGCTATTAGAGGTGCAGAAGAAGGACTGGAAGTCGATGAGCTTGGACGAGAAGAAAGCTGGTGCGTATTCGACACCTCGTCGCCAAAAACGCCGGACGCATCAAACGAGGGGAATCGACTATTGATGTGCTTCTCGACGGCCTATTTCGTTTAGCATACTACATCTCCTTTGGACCACATGGACCCCGAAAGCCTATCGACGCTCCTGGGGCTCAGTGGAAGATCTTTATGCTGACTACCGGTATCGTCGGAGCAGCAACAGCGGCGTTCTTGCTTATCCGCTCCGATGGTGAGTTGGGCTCTTTCCTATCAGTGAGGCATGTGTACAATCTGCTAGATCTCTTCTGCACTCCTGCCAGCGCCGCCGGCTCCAAAATCTATGTCAAAGGAGTGGCAGCTGGCTGCGAACGAAAAGGCCAAGGAGGAGGGTTCAAATCCTTTCACAGGTATGGCTGTATTATTAGCTCGTCTCCAGCTTATCCCTAACATCTTATGACGTTCCTAAAGGTATTGCGTCGGAAGGATACAAGGGAAAGGGATATGTCACAACCAAGTAATTTCGTCAGACTATTTACACACCCCCACTCTCCAAAATTCTATTTGTGCAGTTCTAGCCTTAATAGAGGTATTACTGGCGGAGCAATTAGCAGCGACCTTGTCACTTTACTGTCTAAGGTTTTGATCGCAGTCTAGACCCAGTCTTCAAGCGGGCAAGTAGTTCAACACATCAGATACGTTTCTCCCGGTGTGATGCCTGTGAGCATTTTCCGGACAAGCTTGAAGCGTCCATGCTCTTTGAAGAGTTATGGCGTCTTTGTTTATGCCCTGAGCCGGTGATATCGGTACAGTATTTTTACGTCCTTGAAACCTTCAACAACCACTATCGCTTGACTCAGGTGCACATCTCTAGAACGTTTATCCCTGCTGCGATCGCTTTAGCTGACAACTTGTGTTCTGTTTCCACACTCTACCAGTCCATACCCAAGTAACCGCACCCATCTTAACAATCAATGTCAGGAAGAGGATGTTATAACTGTGGCCAACGTGCGTGGTGATGGCGACCCCTCACCCATAACTAGTCCTTTCTTTCTCTTTTTCATCGCTGTGAGGAGGGCGACGAGGAGCTGACTAGCGTAACCGCTATGGTTTTTTCCCTTCCTACTTTACATGTTCCTGATGGGCGGTTGTCGACGACGGCGTTGCTGAAAAATACAAATTGGGCGTTGAATCGATTATCGCGGGGGTCTACGTTGGTGTTTGGTGTGTGCCGTTGTCTATGATTCGCTGCTGCTGCAGGCGTCAGCGGCTGTTAACTTACAATTTTGCCCCTGGATCGCCCTCGATTAGTCGATATTGCAATCTTCTCAATTGGCTGGGTGTAAAATTCTATTTTAAATACCCGTAGCCGGTCACCAAGCTAGCTCTTGCCCGAGTGCTGGCTCTCCCACCTGCTATAACTGTGAGTCCCCATCAATGAACGATGGAAGTTATTCGAGACCGGAGCGCTCATCGCGTGGATCGGTGCAGGTGGCCAGACGGGCCATCTCTCTCGTGACTGCACTGAAGCCGCCGCGCCCAAGGTTTGCTACAAATGCAACGAATCTGGTCACATTGTGAGTGAATTCCGAGGGCCATTTCTTAGTGCGCTTGAAATTGAGGATTCCTCTTCTAAATAGTCCCGCGATTGCCCTAACGCTGCCACTGGTGGTGGCTACAGTGGTGGTGGCTACAGCGGTGGTGGCGGCGGAGGAGGCGGCCAAGAATGCTACAAGTGTGGCAAGACGGGCCACATTGCTCGCTCCTGCCCTGAGAACACCGAGAGCGGAGGCGGCGGAGGCAGCCGAGGTCGTGGTGGAGGATACGGTGGAAGAGATGGTGGTGGATACGGCAACAAGACTTGGTGAGTCAACAGTTCAGACATAGTGCCATCTGCTCCCTAATCTCTGAAGATCTACCATTACAGCTATACATGCGGTGGCACCGGTCATATGTCGAAGGACTGTGTTCAGGGCAGCAAGTGCTACAACTGCAACGGGGTGGTCAGTAATTATATCTCTTTCACTCTAGCATATGTGACTGAGGAGGTCCCCTTGCGCCATCCCTAGGGCCACATGTCAAAAGACTGCCCACAACCCCAAAAGAAGGCTTGCTACAATTGTGGCCAGGAAGGTACGCGATGATTCGTCATTGACGGTCATCAGCACGTCAGCTGATGATGGCTATTTGTGTACCTTGAAGGTCATATCTCTCGCGACTGCCCTGGTCCTGCTACAGAGGCATGAAAGATCTACGCTCCGTTTACGACACTATCCGTCATCTTTTGAATCCCTTGTTGCGTGCTAAATACCCAGTCGAGTCACATCTGTGCCTCATGAAAATCATGTCTGATTGCGATAAGCGTGGCTTCGCGTGGCTTCGCGTGTGATGGGAGTGAGCGTCGTGAAGTCAGAACTTGTCTCGTGCAATATGACTCCGGAATACAATCACAACCGAGATTCGTACAAGTCGCGCATCATGATGCTCAGTCTGTGACCTGGTACCAACATCTTTCCACGGAAGATGCCACTGGTTTGTATGCTGTGTTTGAAATCGTAGCGGACATTCCCACTGCAGTTGATCATCGCGTCAGCATCTCACAATGGTCTCATTTCATTCTCCCGGGGGTACCGGGTAAAAGAAACTCACGTTTGCACGTACACACTTCCACTCTCCAATAGGACGTCAACCCATTCCGTTCCATCCACGTTATCCTTATGTTGCAGCCTCATTATCCGAGTCGCACCCAGCGAGACGCCCAGTATCGTGCCTGCAATATATTTTACGAGATTCATAAGGTTCCGGTCTCTAAGAATCCTCAATCCAAATCAATCAGTGCCACATGCCTCCGCTTGCCTCTAGGTTATCAATATGCGGTAGAATTACCCCACTCGGGGCCAGATGGAGGACGTGCGATTGTACGGAGGACAAGTCCAGATTGCCAGGTGGTATCAGCGTTAGGACCTTAGAGAGTATCTGCTGCAAATCATCTGGCCAGTTGGAAACATGAGACTCTCGGTAGTCATGGATCACATCGTCAAAGTGGGCCTGGATAGAGACGCCGTCTGTGAGTGGAGCGTGATCGGCAACCTCGGCAGATGAAACGGGCCTCAAAGACTCGCCTCGCTGAATTCATAGCAGTCTTCCGGGAGGAAGCAATCGGGCAACATCCTGGGTTCCGAGCCCGTAGTGAGCGATGCATGGTCACCCGTTTGTCGGGCCAGCGCTCTCCGCCGTTGTTTGGCCGTTCTAGACACGCCTCGAATCTCGTCCAGGCGCTTAAGGGAACCTTTGAGCAACTTCAGTTGCTCAGTGTCGGATAAGAAGTTGGTGAATATGCGAAAGGACTGAATTGGGACACCATCCAGAGCCTTGGCGGTGATGTGAGATGTATCAATAGGCGATTCCGATGGCTGGAAATGCTTGAGATCAAAGGTGGCTGTCGCGAAGGACTGATACCGTGAAATAGCTGCTATCGCTTGTCTCGGAGGGAGAGCGCAGCGAAGCTTGCTCAAAATCAAGGTCATCAGAAAAGTTAAGCGGTAACCCCTGTCGAACCGTCTTACGTTCTCAACCGACTTCGAGAAGAGAACTCTGAGCATGGGCCGGTTACACGCTCGCATGCATGCTCGAGTTGCGAATGCCTACCAAAGCTGCAACCGGAAACTGACCTTGGAGATCCGCGTACAAAGTTCGCGGACCAGGTCTAGGCCTATGCCACAGTCTTGCTCATTCTTCCTGTGGATCTGGGAGCATGAGGCTACATGAGGCTGCCAGATTGTGAAGCGTTGCATCCTTATCTTCAGAGATTCTATCTCCACAGGCTGAGCCTTCTTCCAGTCCAGTCTGAGGCTCGCGTTGGTGGCTGGATAGATAGACCCTCATCAGATCTAATCCGATGAAACGAGGGCCTCGGTTGGAAAGCCGGTCGTGCTTGACCCAACACCACGCACCACGATCTTGGAGACCGAACTATGCCAGCGCCCGTTTGGGGAGAGGCACACAAGGCGGGTGGCAGCGAAAGCATGCCATCCGTCGTGGAATTACTTGAAATACAGATACAGAAGTAGAAAGTCGTTCACCAGGAAGTCCTAAGGGTGAATATGCTAGTCGGTTTCTGAGACAGTGTCTTAAGGAGCGACATTAAGAAGGTTGAGTCTGTAAGAATGCCGTTCGTTAGACCGACTTTCTAAGATGTTCCAGGACCTCAAGCAGAAGCCGAGACCTACACAACTGTGGTCTGAACTCCAGAATCCAAGTCTATCTTTGCGACGTGAGCCCCCTTTTGTAATCAAGGAACAGGATCAGTTCACATGAAAGTGACATTAAGACAGGGCGTACACACATTGGCCATTAACTCGACGCTGACGACCTTGCCGTACAGCCTTTGGCCGTCGTTATCATGCTACAGATGTACCGAAAGTCAGCGTTAGGTTCACGCGACCTTGACAGAAGTCGACGCACGAAGAATACCCTAGCTATTCCGGGCGAGATAGAACTGGGCTAAATATCGCGGACGCGTACAGTCGTGAAAGTGGTACTTACTACCAGGCTGTAAATAAAGAACGTGATTTAACGACGGTGCATCGCACAAAATGGGCGCAACGCACCACAACGTTCGCATTTGCAGCCATGGGAGAAGGTTCAAAATCCAGAAACGGGGCGGCAGATCGTTTAACAGAGGTACTTTTTTAAGGTGGTGTTTTATGTGAGACAGAGAATGAAGAGCTGCAAGAAAGAAGAGGTTTCCCGATGTGGCTTTAATCGTGCAAAAGACACCCACTCACTCGCGCGCACGTCCCAGACCCCACGGACTTTGACGTTCAAATCCCTACAGGCTAGATGACATCGTTTTGGGGGAGGAAACAAAGGAGCGGAAGTAGGCGGGCTGATGTACCAACAGTCCCGAGTAGGACCGAGGGAGGAATGGGGAAAAGCAAAAACTTAACACATAAAAGATGACCGAGGGCCCGTGCCGAAAAGAGGCGTTTAAGAATGTCGTGGAGTATTCTTGCATTGTCGTCACAGCATCAGAAAGCAGGGTGGGGAACCGGAGAACAGGGCGATGATATCCCAACCAAGGGAAGCGAGACGTCTTAGCGCAGCTGGCCTTGCCGATTGAGGTGCGTCCTGTCTGGGATGACTCTGTTACGGAACGTAAACGGGTCAGGAAGGCCTTGCGCTGGCGCTCGGTGCTCGCGTTTCGGTCCCCTTGGCATGACCAAATGTCCCAGATCTTGGAGGATCCAGGCAAGGGTCGAAAGGTCGCACGGATTGGCGGCATTTGATTGACTGGAAAGCATGGCGAGGGAGGGGGTCCGCGAATAGTGACGTGGACGAATACAGGCGAGGTCAAAATCCACGAAGCTACTGGTTTTAAAAAAGTCCGATATCTGGCCATCGAAGGCGATCACTTTTGCGGGGCAAGTTTCATGGCCCTGAGGAGACCTCGTGTTATGAGCAAGGCAATGACTGCAGGTTGGCAGGTCGTTCTGAGAGACCGTTTCGAGTAACCACAACCTGGCATCTGACGAGTCAGTAGATCAATATGTCACAGAGAGCTTGCATCGGATGCGGCGCCCGGGCCGAAACTCCGGTGAGACGAGCGGTCGTGGATCCACATTAGGGGAGAACCTGAGGATATTTACGCAGCAAGCGAGGGCCTCGAGAAGGGAGTGGAGATGAGGAGAAGTGTTCTATTGTGTCCAAGGGGTCGCAGGGAGGAGTTAACGGCGCATGTTCGACTACGGGACTGATCTACCCACCCTTCCTCCGCTCTTCCAACTCACGAAATGCCCGCCCACAACGCATACGCACAACAGCCCGCGCCCCCAAAGCAGACTGGGCAGCAAGATCTCTCTGTAGTCCTTGTCACAGGCTCATACGACCATGAGATCCGCTTCTGGGAGGCTTGGAGCGGCATATGTTCCCGGACGATCGCCCGTGCGGGAGAATCCGGGGTGTGTTTGCAACGTGCTGGAAGATCTTAAGCAGACCAGAGGGCTCAATACCAATCTTCTCATAAATAGCAAGTCAACCGTATCGCCATCTCGCCAGAGTGAGTATCGTATTGTCTCCTTCTGAACACAGTCACCACTCGCTAATCCAAGCGCCCAACCTAGCAAACGCCTTTTGGCTGCTGCGATACACAAGAAAGTTGCGGTTTACGAGGTTGCAGGGACTTCAAACACACCAGTTGGTGATGTCGTCCCGTTTTTGTTATCTTCCCTCGCCAATGAAGAAATCCATTTTCCCCAGATCGTTGTATTTGAGGGTCACACAGGAAACGTCACCTCCGTATCATTTCACGCCGAAGGTAAATGGGTCGTCACAGGCAGTGAGGACGGCACGATACGTATTTGGGATCTACGGCAAGACTATTTCATCATAGAGTCTCTTTGTCTAGGGACATCAAACTTATGCTTCGTGCCCAATTTCATTTACCGCTATCAGGACCTCTCATTTATACCGGAGCTATGACAACGGTTCCCCGGGTTAGTGGGCATACTTCTTCGCTGGATTTTTCCCAACATGAGTGCAACTGATGCACAATGAAAACTCAAATTTTCAGTCAATGACGTCTGCATTCATCCCAACCAAGGAGAACTCATATCCTGCGATCAATCCGGGGCTGTAAAACAATGGGATCTCACAGAGAACACGTGCACGTTGGAGCTGGTGCGACCGCTACTTGTTTTGACCTTCCACTAGCTACTGAAAATCAATTTCCCACCTTCGCAGGCTCCTGCGGGTGACGTACCAATTCGTTCGGTGACAATTGCGTCGGATGGGTCATGCCTGGTAGCTGGCAACAACAAGGTGTGTCCCGAACCCGTCAGGACGAGCAATATAATCTGTGACCTGAGTATCCCGCCATCACCCCTGCCGCAGGGAAAGATCTTTATATGGAAATTAGGCAACAACCCCGCAAAGGAGAAATACGTAGCGTTATGTAGGTTTCAGGCGCATAACAGATATTTGACGAGGTGCCTACTCAGCCCCGATGTAAAGTGAGTGCAGTTAGCATTGGTTTATTTCTCGAATGGACGGGTCATATTCAGCCCTGCGTACCCATTTTTGCAACAATCTTTAGGCTTCTGGCGACATGCTCCTCCGATGCGACGGTCAAGATTTGGTCCATGGCTCCAAACTTTGAGTGTAAGCTGGAAAAGGTCCTTCAGGGCCATCAACGATGGGTCTGGGACTGCGCTTTCAGCGCCGATTCGGCGTACTTGGTGACAGGTCTGTGCTCTCACAGCTTTATCCCCTTAGTTTCAAACGTTCTTACGCCGCCGGCTTTACAGCATCCTCCGATCATGTTGCACGCCTCTGGGAGCTTGCTTCCGGCGAGACTGTCCGCCAATACAACGGACATCGCAAGGCAGCGGTCTGTGTAGCGCTGAATGACATGAATCTAGTGACCTGACACTCGTGGCCATCTTTTCGGCGCGTGAAACCGTTACCATTATTCCGAGTATAATGATCACTGTTCTAACCACAATTTATCGAGTTCCATACAACAGTGGTGCCCACTCAAGTGTCGATTCGTTGAGAGCAACAGCTGCAGGCAACATTGCAAGGAATAAGCCGGACCGCCTTTTCGAGTCTCTGTTTCAACTTGCTGCTCAAGCATGGAAATCGCGGCGTTAGTGAGCTAGGTGGCTAGTCTATCCTGAGCAAACGATGGACAGCGCCGTCTGCCAGGGCCCTGGGACAGCCATTTCACGGCGCGATCCACTATCGGAATGGGCCGGATCATCATCGCCGCTGACCTGCATGAAGGAGACCATGCACAATGCCATTCTAAACCCATGCACAATCCCAACTGTTTTATGCTACCGGTTGCGAATGCTACCAACGTCGTCAACTTTTCATTCGAACCTGGGCATACTTGCGCCCCAATTCACGAACGTGAACGGACTGTCGTGTGACGGCCCAACCGGGGATTGCCCATCGACTGCAAGTTCTCTGTCCTCGTGGCAACATATGTCCTTACGCCACTTAACCGTGACTTGCCGGTTAGACGGGCCGCCTTGCTTCTTCACATTAGCCCTCAAATCCACGCATGATGAGCTCCTTGCAGAGGCTATATGTATCCTTTCAAGGGCCGGGATTGGATGATGAGTGTGACGTGGATCAACGGAGCTCCGTCCGCACCATCTGCGCTTATGCAAACTTCTGCTCACACGTTCTTTATCTCTCCCAAGCCCTCAAATGGAAGCCCGCGGAAGCCAAGTCTAAAGCAACGTTGCAGAAAGAGAAGGTGATCGCGCCACCTTCGGCCGAGTTGATGAAAACGAACGATGCTATTGGCTGATTGAAAATTTTCATGCGGTTGATGTAGATAAATGGAGATTCAGAGATCGCCCTGGCCCGACCTGAGAAGACGTTATATAGAATCCCTGACTGGCGGGATCTTGTCACTCCCAGCGAGCCTCTGTCACCTGTCACCTGTCCTCCAAGTCATCTGTCCGTGGTCAGAAGTTTTCACTCGGTCTACAAACATCTTTCAGCCTCCAACTCCCGTCAATATCAAAATCCCACCCCAACAGCTCTTATCTTTACCCCCTCACAGGAATATCCCAACTCTATCATACCCAACCACTCCCCATTGTATATGGCTCATCGCCATCCTGTAACAATCGAAAATCAAAACATAGACAGACCCACTCGTCGAGTCCATGAAGACGCTCTTCCCCTTGTAGAGGACCATGATCCGTTGGTTGGTTTCGACGATGTCGAGCGAAATCCTGAATCCTGGGCAGGTGCAGCACCGGCAGATCAGGGTCTGTACATGAGCGAGTACGACCGCGATTCGTGCGGTGTAGGCTTTGTATGTCAGATCAAGGGTCGGGCAAGCCACAAGATCGTCTCCGACGCTAGACAGCTCCTTTGCGCTATGACTCACCGAGGAGCTACTGGAGCCGACAGTAGGGATGGAGATGGAGCAGGTGTTATGACAGCGGTTCCTCACGCGTTCTTGAAGCGGGAGGTGGAACGAGACTTGGGGAGTGCCTTGCCTGATGCGGGGAAGTACGCCGTCGGGAACGTCTTCTTCAAACCGAAGGACCCTGTTACCCTGCGCGAGCACCAAAAGATCTTCACCGATATCGCAAACGACCTGGGACTCAGAGTCCTTGGATGGAGGCTCGTGCCTACAGATGGCACCATCCTTGGGCCTGCCGCGACCAGCAAGGAACCGGTTATATACCAACCCTTTATCGTTCTCCGATCCTTCTACGGCGATGGAAACACCCCTCAAGGAGGTGAAATAGATACCACCCACTTCGAAAGGCAGCTTTACGTTCTCCGGAAACACGCCACTCACGCAATGTATGTCTTTTTTCCCACTTCTCTTCATGAACATTTACTTATAGTGTCTTCCCCTAGCACCGTATCAAAATGGTTCTACGTCTGCTCACTCTCAACAGTCAATATTGTATACAAGGGCCAGCTTTCTCCGCCACAGGTTTATAATTATTATCACGATCTCAATCATGTGCTTTACGAATCACACTTTGCCCTCGTTCATTCCCGTTTCTCCACGAACACCTTCCCAAGTTGGGACCGCGCACAGCCAATGAGATGGGCTGCTCACAACGGTACGCTGATGAACTATCATTATTTTAATCGCCCTCCGCTTACCCGACCATTCCTGCTTCAGGTGAAATCAATACTGTGCGAGGGAACAAAAATTGGATGCGCGCTCGTGAAGGTGTTATTCAGTCTAAGCACTTCGGCGAGGATCTCAGGAAGCTATACCCCATCGTCGAGCTCGGCGGTTCCGACTCTGCTGCGTTCGACAACGTCCTCGAATTGCTCGTTGTCAATGGCGTGTTAACGTTACCCGAAGCTGTCATGATTCTCATCCCCGAGGCATGGCAAGGGAACGAAGACATGGATCCCGAGAAGAAGGCGTTCTACCAATGGGCTGCCTGCATGATGGAACCTTGGGATGGACCTGCGCTCTTCGCTTTCAGCGACGGCCGATACTGTGGCGCGAATCTCGATCGAAATGGCCTGCGGCCTTGTCGCTACGTCGTCACGAATGAAGACATCATGGTCTGCGCTTCCGAAGTTGGCGCGCTGTATATTCCCCCGGAGAAGATCGTATCAAAGGGTAGACTGAGACCCGGCCGGATGTTACTGGTTGATACCCTTGAGGGCCGGATCGTTGATGACAAAGAGTTGAAGAAGACCACGGCAAAGAAGAAGGACTTCGGTTCTTGGGTTGAGGGACAGATGTTGCACGTGCCCATGATCGTCAAGCGCGTCAAGCGCACTGTGACCATAGACCCTGTCATTGACGAGTATCCACTCAGCAAGGATCCGTCACTGCTTGCCTTTGGGTACAACGTCGAACAGTTGAATCTCCTCATGCTCCCGATGATTAATGACGGTAAAGAGGCTCTGGGATCTATGGGCAACGACGCCCCGTTGGCGTGTATGTCTCTCCAGCCTCGACTCGCTTACGACTACTTCCGCCAACTCTTCGCACAGGTCACTAATCCTCCTATCGATCCTATTCGCGAGAGTATCGTCATGTCACTTGAAACCTACGTTGGACCCGAAGGCAACCTCCTCGAGTTGAACCCGAAGCAATGCCACCGCATCCTCCTCAAGTCCCCGGTCATCAGTCTCGAGGATATGAACGCGTTCAAGAACCTCAAGGCCGCTTATCCGGCCTGGGAGTCAAGGACCATCGATATCACCTTCCCAAAAACCGAGGGCATTCCCGGCTACGAGCAGACCTTGAACAGGATTTGTCAGGAGGCGAGCGAAGCCATCTCGGCAGGAATCAAGGTCATAATCCTCAGCGACAGGCGCACCGGTCCAACCCGCGTAGCCCTGAGCGCGTTATTGGCTTGCGGTGGCGTCCATCATCACTTGGTCTCGGAGAAGAAGAGGGCTAAAGTAGCCTTGTTGATAGAGACGGGCGAGGCGAGAGAAGTGCATCACATGTGTACCCTCGTTGGTTATGGCGCGGACGCGATCTGCCCCTGGCTGATGTTGGAGGTTATCCATAAGATTAGCCGTGAGCGACTGTAAGTGGTGCGGCTTCACTTTTTGCCCTTCTCGCATCTAATACTTGCGCTACAGTATCAAAAACAACGAGACTCTTGAACATCTCCTCTACAACTACCACAAAGCTACCGACAACGGCATCCTCAAGGTCATGAGCAAGATGGGCATCTCCACGCTCGCATCCTACAAAGGCGCCCAGATCTTCGAGGTGCTTGGTTTGCACCAGGAGGTCGTCACCCGTTGCTTCATCGGAACCGCGAGCCGAGTGCAAGGCGCCACCTTCGAGCTACTCGCCATGGACGCTTTCGAGCTCCACGAGCGCGGCTGGCCTTCCCGTGAAAGCACGCTTCCTCCTGGCATGCCTGAGTCTGGAGAGTACCACTGGCGAGATGGCGGTGACGCTCACGTCAACGATCCCTCTGGCATTGCCAACATGCAAGACGCCGTCCGTGAGAAGAATCAGACCGCCTATGACGCCTACGCCAGGAACGCCCACCAGCAGATCAAAGCCGTCACACTTCGCGGCCTGTTAGATTTCAAGTATGAGGCTGCCACTGCGATCCCGATCGATCAGGTTGAGCCGTGGAACGAGATCGTCCAGAGGTTCTGTACCGGGGCTATGTCGTATGGCTCTATCTCGATGGAGGCCCACTCTACGCTGGCCGTTGCCATGAACCGTCTCGGTGGGAAATCGAACACTGGAGAAGGCGGGGAAGATGCCGAACGATCCACGATCTTGCCAAACGGTGACACGATGAGGTCCGCGATCAAGCAGGTCGCATCCGGAAGGTTTGGTGTCACTTCGAATTATCTGTCCGACGCAGATGAGCTGCAAATCAAGATGGCCCAGGGCGCCAAGCCGGGAGAAGGTGGTGAGCTCCCAGGCCACAAGGTTTCCGTTTCCATCGCCAGGACACGTCACTCCACTCCTGGTGTTGGCTTGATCTCGCCCCCTCCCCATCACGACATCTACTCAATCGAAGATCTCAAACAGCTGATCTACGATCTTAAGTGTGCCAATCCTCGTGCAAGAGTCTCCGTGAAACTTGTGTCAGAAGTTGGTGTCGGGATCGTCGCCAGCGGCGTCGCTAAGGCAAAAGCCGACCACATCCTCATTTCTGGCCATGACGGAGGGACAGGTGCCTCCCGATGGACTGGTATCAAGTATGCTGGCCTCCCTTGGGAGCTGGGTCTCGCCGAGACGCATCAGACTCTTGTGTTGAATGACCTTCGAGGAAGAGTGACAGTGCAGACAGATGGTCAGATCCGTACGGGCAGGGATATCGCCATCGCGTGTCTCCTTGGCGCCGAGGAATGGGGCTTTGCGACGACTCCGTTGATCGCAATGGGTTGTATCATGATGCGCAAGTGTCACTGTACGTGAACCATCCTTCAGCCGTTCTTGTTGAATCTGCTAACACAAAGCCAAACAGTGAACACTTGTCCCGTTGGTATCGCAACGCAAGACCCCCATCTTCGATCGAAATTTGCTGGCCAGCCCGAGCAGGTCATCAACTTCTTCTACTACGTCGCCGAGGAATTGCGAGCTATCATGGCGAAACTCGGCTTCCGTACGATCAATGAGATGGTCGGGAGAGTTGAGATGCTCAAAGTCGACGAGTCACTGCGTACAATCAAGACTGAGTTCCTCGACCTGTCGGCTATCCTCAAACCCGCTTGGCAGATGCGCCCAGGAGCTGCGACATACCGCTCACGGCAGCAAGATCACAAACTCTACATCCGCCTCGACAACAAGTTCATCGACGAAGCTGAACCCGCCCTGACTAAAGGCCTACCAGTGCATATCGAGTGCGACGTCGTCAACACCGACCGTTCGCTTGGCACCACCTTGTCGTACAGGGTTTCAAAGATCCATGGGGAGGAGGGTCTTCCAAAGGATACCATTCATATCATGATGCGCGGATCGGCTGGACAGTCTTGCGGTGCCTTCCTGGCTCCAGGAATTACCATCGAGCTCGAAGGCGACGCCAATGACTATGTCGGGAAAGGTCTCTCTGGTGGGCGTGTCATCGTTTATCCCCCGAAGCAGTCGTCATTCAAGGCGGAAGAGAACATCATCGTCGGCAATGTCTGTCTCTACGGTGCCACAGGAGGTCAAGCGTTCATTCGAGGTATTGCTGCTGAGCGATTCGCTGTCAGGAACTCTGGCGTCGAGGCGGTTGTTGAGGGGTGCGGAGACCACGGCTGCGAGTACATGACAGGTGGCCGCGTAGTTGTACTCGGCACTACTGGACGCAACTTCGCAGCAGGAATGAGTGGAGGCATCGCCTATGTGCTTGACATGAGACACACATTCGCCAGCAAGGTTAACCAGGAGATGGTGGAATTGGGCAAAGTGACTGACGGTCGGGAGATTGCAGTCCTGCGAGGATTGATCGAGGACCATCGTCACTACACTGGATCCGCCCTCGCGGATCGCGTTCTCAAGGACTTCCATCATCTCCTCCCCCTCTTTGTCAGAGTCATGCCGCTCGATTACAAACGCGTCCTGGAGGAAGAAGATGTTAAGAAAAAAGAGGAGAAGAAGCAACGCAGCACGATCGACCTCGTTGCATCACGTACCGCCAGTCAGGTTGACCTTGCGTCTGAAGACATGGCGGGACTTCTTGTTCCCCGGGAATCGCTGTCGTCGGCGATGAGAAAGGGCCATATGACCCCAACCTTTAGACACGAGGTCAACGTCGTCGATGTTGAAGATTCTTTGATGGACAACAAGACACAGGAGGCCCGCCTTGGAAAGCTGGACAAGACTCGCGGTTTCATGAAGTACAAGCGCCTCAACGAGACCTACAGGCCTCCTCGCAAGCGAGTGAAGGACTGGAAGGAGATCTCCACGAGGTTGAGCGAGGATGACTTGAAGTACCAGACCGCACGCTGCATGGACTGCGGTGTTCCCTTCTGCCAGTCCGATACTGGGTGCCCCATCTCCAACGTCATCCCGAAGTGGAACGATCTCGTCTTCAAGGGCCAGTGGCGTGACGCCCTCAATCGTCTTCTTCTGACTAACAACTTCCCCGAGTTCACTGGGAGGGTCTGCCCCGCTCCATGCGAGGGCGCTTGTGTGCTTGGCATCAACGAGAACCCTGTGGGAATCAAGAGCATCGAATGTGCCATCATCGACAAGGCCTTTGAGATGGGTTGGATGGATCCCAAACCGCCGCAACAACGCACTGGAAAGAAGGTGGCCATCATCGGCTCTGGTCCGGCCGGGCTGTCTTGTGCCGATCAGTTGAATAAGGCAGGACATACCGTTACCGTGTACGACCGCAACGACCGCATGGGTGGTCTTCTCATGTACGGCATCCCCAAGTGAGCCAACTGACAATTTCGTGATCCGTTTGCATCCTGCTAATGTTCGGTATGCTACATAGCATGAAGCTTGACAAGGCTGTCGTTCAACGTCGACTTGATCTCATGGAAGCAGAAGGAGTCATGTTTGTTCCTAATGCTGACGTTGGGGTCAACATCGACATGGGAAGTTTGCGTGACGAGAGCGACGCGGTGGTGCTCTGCACGGGTGCAACGTGGCCCCGTGATCTCAAGATACCCAACCGTGCTAGCGATGGCATCCACTTCGCAATGGACTTCCTGCAGCTCAACACTTCGTCCCTCTTGAACTCTGAGCACAAGGACGAGAACTACATCAACGCGAAAGATAAGGACGTCATTGTCATCGGCGGAGGTGATACTGGGAATGACTGTATCGGAACGTCGATGAGGCACGGTGCGAAGTCAGTCACCAACTTCGAACTCCTACCGAAGCCTTCACCGGGTCGCGGACGCGACAACCCATGGCCCCAATGGCCCAAGTAAGTACTTCAAGTGCGAACGGCCGTTTGTTGTTATGCTAATCTCAACTTTTTATTGTGCAGGATCTTCCGGACAGATTATGGACACACGGAAGTGGCTGCCCACTTCGGCAAAGATCCTCGAGAGTACAGCATCTCGACTAAAGACTTTGTCGTCGATGATAACGGCAAACTCTCGGGTCTTAATACCGGTAAGCTACTTCTCTTTGCATTATCTGGAGCCACTGATTTAATTTCACGTATTATCAGTGAGGGTTGAGTGGACCAAAGACAGTGCTGGTCGATGGAAGATGGAAGAAGTTCCAGGCTCCCAAAAATTCTTCCCCGCCCAGCTCGTCTTCCTCGCACTCGGGTTCCTTGGGCCCGAACAAGAGATGCTCAAGTCCTTGGAGGTGAAGCTTGATGGCCGGGGCAATATCCAGACTCCGCACAAGGTTCGTTATCTAGTTTCGCTGCGTGTTAGCTTGCCCAGGGGGCTGATGCACTCTTTCTAGAAATACTCAACTAATATCCCGGGTCTCTTTGCGGCTGGGGATTGCCGACGCGGACAGTCCCTCATCGTCTGGGGTATCAAGTGCGTTGACACAATGCGGTTCTCTGATAAACGTCATGATTGACTGGCTTCTCTAACTCTACAGCGAAGGCCGTGGTGCTGCCGCTGAGGTTGATGCATTCCTCAGTAACGGCTCCAGTCAGTTGCCTATTGCTGGCGGTTTCAAGAAACGCGTACGTCGCAGCTCCTTATGACCCGATAGCGAAGCCTGCTTCTAACCTTTTACTTTCTCAAAGATGTTCCTACACCCTCCGAGCAAGATGACTAAAGGGGGGCCAGCGCTCACTAATCTGGCTAATAATTCGGAAGTTACAGTTCAAGCCTGAAGCACGGACACTCTGGCCATATTCCCCATCCCCCATTCCCTGCTCCTAATCCCATCGATCCCACTCATCTGATACAGATTGTATGTATTACCATTGCCAAATCCATGTATATTGCGATCGTTCGATCATCGCCTCGCTTGCTAGTGACACGCGGACTCTCACATCATGCCTTGAGAGTCCTTCCATGGAACAGGTGTCGGAGCTCATAAAGAGATATATACTACACAACATGAGGCCTCTCTATATGCAACCTTCTCTGACTGACAGCTTCGTCGCCCTTTAGTGGATCGCAACTCAATATCACGAGCACAACCACCAATCAGATAGATGACCAGCAACCCTGAATCGCCCAACCAATATTTCCTCGCCTCGGCAACACATACATAGGCCGACAATAAGACCTATTCTGGCATGCACATCGGTGGAAAGCGCAGGAAGTACTGTGTGACTGCCTTCCGAACTCCAACATCCTCCATATAGGCATAACCACAGAAAGAACCTCGCATCCTTTGTGTTTTACAGACCGGTTCCCTCTGACTCTTCCACTACCCACTGCAGTGTCGACCATCAATTCGTCATTATAATGGCAATACAACTACCAATGATTAAGGATGACCTGCAGTCTAATCACTACATCAATACCAAGACTGACGCACATTCATCGCCTTTGTCTGGGGAGCGGCAGTTACAAAATGGCTACTACTACGCGAGTTCATCAGGTGTTAAGCAGGAGCTGTCGAGACCGAAGGTCACGGACGAGGAACTGGAGCAGCAGGAGGATGATCGGACAGGGGAAGAAGAGCAGCCTGAGGCGCACAAGGCGCCACCATTACCGCTAGAGCACATCTACATTCATGACGACGCGAATCCTTTACGGTTAACGGACTTTGAGGTACTGGAGACCTTAGGTGAGCTACTATGATCCCTAACTGACTTGGTTACCTTTCCGGTCCTAATTATAATCATAATCATATCTACAGGGACTGGTACCTTTGGTCGTGTACTACTCGTCCGCCTTCGGGCAACCTCCCCTCATGCACAACCTGGCGTACAACAACATTTCGCGATGAAAGTCTTACGCAAGACTGAAGTCGTCAGGCTACGGCAAGCGGCACACGTCCAGGCTGAACGACACATCCTATCTCGCATTCAGCATCCATTCATCGTCGACTTATACGCTACCTTCAAAGACCCATTCAACGTCTACATGCTCTTATCCTATGTACCTGGAGGCGAACTTTTCTCTCACCTGCGGCGAGCCGGCCGATTCACCCCCGACGTGACCAGATTTTATCTCGCAGGGATCGTGCTCGCGCTGCGGTACTTGCACAGCTACAACGTCATCTACCGGGACCTCAAGCCTGAAAATCTGCTACTTGATCATCGAGGCTACCTTCGGATAGCGGACTTTGGGTTCAGCAAGATCGTGGACGACCGGACGTGGACCTTATGCGGCACACCTGAATACCTCGCACCGGAAATCATCCAATCCAGCGGGCATGGAAAGGCGGTAGATTGGTGGGCGTGCGGGATCCTGACGTATGAGATGTTGGTTGGATACCCACCGTTCTTCGACGACAACCCTTTCGGCATCTATGAGAAGATCCTGCGCGGCAAGGTCCACTACCCGAAGGAGTTGGACAGTCGAAGTAGGGAACTCATCAGAGGATTTCTGAATCCCGATCGGAGTAAAAGGTTAGGAAACCTTCGCGGCGGTGCGGAGGACATTCTAACCCACGACTGGTTCCGGGGTGTGGACTGGGGAGCCCTCGAGCGAGGCGAGATTAGGGTATGTTCTTTGCATTCAAGGGCACAACAGAAGAATGATGCTGATCAACGCATTCCACGTCAAGGCACCTCTCATCCCTCACGTCACCTCCTCTTGCGACGTACGCAATTTCACCAAGCTTCCACTGCCGGATCCGGCAGATCTCCCTGGCATGATCCCATCGATGGCTTCCCGGCTCCATGAATTGAGAGATGATACCGGCGATATATTCGCAAACTTTTGAAGACTCGACCATCTATCTCTGCGATGTATCCTAGGGCGCAGTGACTGTGCGGGATGATCCTCCATATTTGCTCTATGTAACTCATTTATTATGCCAACTAAGGAATCCCCACAACTTGTTGTATGCAATACGGTTCGACTAATGCATTTGCCCTGATACATGGTTGATAACTGTGAATAGACGTGCTCCAAGATAGCAACTACATGGCAAGTAAAGATGGAAAGCGTTCGTGAAAGAAAACAAGCAGAAGAAATGCAGCCCGGAAGAGTAAATTGTCAATGTTCACAGAACAACTCGCTCGCTCCTCACGACCACACGCTGTCGTTTCTGGAATTCCGTGAGAGGCTCGGTGAGGGGGAAATACAAGATCTGATACTCGTCGTGCTTGCTGAAACCCAGTACGCGTGAGGTCAGCTCGGCTTTGATCTCACCAGCGGCTCGCGCTCGAATAATCAAGAAGGCTTCGCTCACCTCAGTCGACCTATGTTTACCCTGAAGTAGCTGGCGACTGCGGAAGGGTCAAGATCACGCTCCTCAGGCCAACAAGTGCTGTCGACTTGCGGTTCAGGGAGAACTTGCGGTGCTGGTCCCTCTGATTCATCGCTGCCCATGCCCAACACCGCGAGTATCTCATCGACTTCGTCATCCGTTGATTCTTGCGAACTTCCCCGGGCCCGTTTGGCCATTCGGCCTTCTGGTTCTTCATCATCCGAATCCATCACTATAATCGGCTCATTGTCGTTAGAACCAGTGCCACCGAACGCTCGCTTGAGTGGCTTAAGTATCCTGCTTCTTATGCGCCGATGAGTAGGGGGCGCAGTGGGAGTGGATGATGGCCCTGGATCGGATCGGATCTGGTTGGTGGGTACTATGGTAGGGGGCTTCCGCGCCCGGGAACGGTCGTGACACTGCAAGGCCGCTCGTCGCAAGTCAGCTTTCGTGCGTCTAATACAAGGGACCAAATGGGAGATTGTGACATGAGTTCCCAGTAATGAAAGTGTGTAAGATCAATTAAAGAAGGGAAGGCAACATACTTTGCAGGATCGAATATGAGGAGATTAGTCGCGCCGTTCTTGGTGACCTCGTATCCGATTATTGTCCGCGAATGGCCCTTGTGTTGCAGGATGAGAGGCATGAGCGACGCGATTGTGACTTGGGATGCGCTTTTCAGGACATCAAAGGCGTTCGACGTTGATGCTGGCGGGAGCGCAACTTCCGGTGCGGTAGAGAAGTATCGGACAATCCATTGTATGAGCGAGCTAGCTATATCTTTCTTGGACGAATCTTTATTCCTCGGAAAGTCCACGAGTTGCGCCCTGAGAAAAAGGATTCGTATCACGGGCACGTATTCGAACCTAGAGAACTGCGTTCATAGTACTGACGGTATTCCTTTGTAAGTGAACGCGACATAGATCTCGCCGGTTCCAATCCACTTGCTGGTTCCATATAGCTTATGCTTGAGTTGCTCAGCTCCGACTTTGTCGTATCCTAATCATGACGATTGTAGATGTGGCGATGAGCAGAGGCAAGGCATGAGATAACGATCGAAATGCAGAACCTGATGACCACGCCTCTTCGATCCACCGTTGGAGATTGCGCACACCTGGTGGACAATTGGGATCTCCGTCAATGAGTGGGAAGTACATCTGCTGCTGCTGTTGGGCCACAAGAGCTGTAGACGCCATGAGGAAGTTCCGGTAGCCTAACGATAAGAGGAAGAGGACTCAGTGAGAACCCGAGGTGTTAAACAGGGGAGATATGGTACCACATCCCCACATCCTATCGACTGCATTTGTATGTCAATGTATGCCTCTAGCTGGATGACGCAACGGTTGGCTCACATTGCTGTCCAGCGACGTGCGTCGCGCTCTCATGACATAGAATAGCGCGAGACGCAGTATTCGTCTTGGCATAGGACTTGAGCAGCATGCGCCTGAGAACAGGAATCAATCCTAGAGCGCGCGAAATCGATTGCGCGTGTTAGATTCCAATTTCGTCTCGTCCGGGTGCAGAGATCGGCATACCGGGAGTGTAATTATGAGGTGGAGGGTGATTCAGCAGAGGATGCCAGAATACATCCTCTGGTGGTGGGGGTTTCCGTTTCGCGGAGCTGGATATGGACGGACTGGAAACGAGAGGATTCTTCATGGATGCTTTGAGGCAGTTAATTCACGTGTTAATGCTACGCAAGCAGTGAAAACAAATCTCTCACCACCGCCACCAGTGAGATTGATAGACCGGTTATTCGGTCTTTCCAGTCCAGTGATGCTCCCTGTCGCCTGCTGTTCGTCATGGGCAAAGTGAACGGCGTAATGATCTTCGCGTTCCTCGATGGTCAATGGATCGAGGTTCCTGGAGCAAAGTTGGCATAGCACAGATTGGGGTCGTTCCGTGTAAAGATACTCGACTTCACTCAAGGACGGTCCCTGGCCAGGTCGACTGACAGAAACGGGGGCCATAAGCGAAAACTAAGAAAGGGTTGCGGAAGAGGTGTCTATGTCCCTGGTTGAAGATGCAATATCAATCACGGTCATGGATTTTACCGATAAACCCGTCAATTTAACGCCTCTGGATCATGTATGTACCACACCACAACCACACCGCCGACTCCACAAGCCCCGAGGCACAGGCCTCACCATATAACCTACTTGCCAGAAGCGACACATCATCGATCGCGTCGACCGTTGTTGCGAACCGCTCGTGAAAGAAGGAAAAAGATAAACAACGCGGATGCACTCTTCTGAAACATTCTTCTGTGACGAGTATCACGTATCGGCTGGTTCCGTCTTGTTCAGATTCCAACCCCGCCCCCAGATCTGCGTACTCCGGAATAAGAAGAATGGGGAAACCGTGCTTCCGAAGGGTCATAAGGACCTCAATGAGACGATCGAGGAGGCCGCTTTGAGGGAGACGTACGAAGAGACGGGATGGCCTTGCGAGTTCATGCCCACCGACATTCTCACTCGGGTTCCGCCAGCTGGACAGTCGAGTGGGACACATCCCAGGTTGGCGCCGTCTTCGACAGAAGCCATCGCTGTTACTTTTCGCCGTCTCGATGAAACCGGGAAGGATATCAAGTTCGTGTGGTGGTTCATTACCCAGGTCAGAGCGTCTCGCCGATTATACGTATAGCAGATGCGCGCTAATCTTGTGATGCCTACCCGTAGGTCACGTCGACGGAACGAAGTCTGGGGACACAAATGGACAGCGAGAATTTCGATCCAGAGTTCGTGGATCTCGATGAAGTTGTGAATCAACTTAGTCGAGTGAGCACATCCATATTTCTGCCATCGTAAGACACGTCACTGAACTCTTGGCCATGACTCTGGTAGCCAGGAGATCGCGATGTCGTTGTTAGAGCACTTGATCTCGTGCGGAAGACGAAGGCCAAGTCTCCAAGCGAGTGACAGAGAGTTTGTTAGATGGGTGGCCAGTCATATATCAGGCCTTCGGTAGTGATACTTTGCCTGCGACTTCTATAGATTCATCTTTGAGCTACAATGAAAGCCAGTCATTTAGGTTCGTTATAATCGATGTGGACTCGTCTCGCGGATCCACGAGCTCATTTATCCCAATAAAACGCGCGCCAGCTCACTAACGCTATCCCGTAGAGCGTATCTAGCAATTTGGATGTATCAAGAGCCTCGGTTGACTGGAGTAAATGACCGCGTCTCTCTCCGCAGCATCAACACCAGTGTCTCAGGGAAGACGTTGTGGGACCTCCATTTGATGCACCCGAAATAGGATGGAGTGGTCAAGTAGTGTGACGTCATGACTCTATTTCAGACCCGTGTGCTCATGGTACGTAGAGATTTGGTGTGGGAACGTTCAAGTTCAAACTTGCAAATTCAATCCATCCCTATCCACTTTCATCGCCATCCATTCGCCCTTTTTACTCCTTTCTCCATCTCCACTCGCTTGAATGGGTCATGAAGAAGACCTCAAATCACTCGCTATACTCACTTTCATTCTCATCTCTCTCTTGTACGTTTGGCCATCTACTGAATCTGCGCACGTGCGCGACCACGTCGCTCATGGTACCTCTTCTCGACTAGAATCTTCGCTCTCCTCTGGTGCTTACTATCCACATGCTTGGGGCCACCGATAATGGACTTCATAACCGGCTGGTGGGAATCCGCAATCGAGACTGCTAGGTTTGGTAGTGGTCGTAGGAGGCCCAGAAGTTCCGATTATCAACCACTGGAGCAATGGGAGATGCGAGGCTCACGAGACCGAATACCATAAGTGTTATATTGATCGGCATATTCTCTGTGCAATTCGCGGATGGTCTCAATGTTCTGGCATGCTCGCGGCGCCCCAAGAGAATTGGCCTCCACATGAGATCATCTAAAGCTTCATTCCGATGCGCTTGACCCACGTCATGTAGATATCGAGATTTTAGATGGTCAAGTATGCATTCAAAAACAACTAATATTGACTAGATAGCAACTGATTGCAAAGATGGATGAAAACGGGTTGAAGAACGCGTCAGCAATCCGACTCAGAGCTTTATCTCCTTGACGCCGTCCTTCCAAAAAGTGAAGTAGGCTTAAAATAAAATAAAAATCGGGAGGTACACCATGGTCAGCATAGGGCATAGCGCAATGGACCCGTCAATGGGCTACTTACGTGTAATGCCGTCCGCCTACACAAACGAAGGAGGGAGATGAGTCCGAAGATCACAGAAGCTTGAAATCAACACAGGAATCCCCGACTTACCCTGAAGTTGAGGAGGCCAATCATGCCATCGGGATTCATGCTCTCACCGGTGTACTACAAAACATAGCACATCAGTTAAAGAAGAGGGGGAAGGGGAAGGGTGAACCTGATAAAGGTTTCTCTAACTCACGAATTCGTAGTCCTTGAAGTTTGCGACGATCTTCTTAGCATAGGCTGCGGCGCCTTTCTCAAATGCATCCACGCGGTCCGGATCCGATTCCCCGAGCTTTCCCTTGACAGCCTTCATGTACCCCTGTTATTTTTCCATCCCCCACAATGGAATTAGTACAGACAGGTGGGATGAGGGGTGTTAACCTTACTTTACCTTGAGATACGTAAGATAACTCTTCTTGTCGAACGACGTCGACTGGAGCCGGAAGCTGTGCACAACATTGTTGACCTGAGTGGACCCTTCCTCGAGGGCGTCATCACCTCCTTCTTCCGCAGAGGGATTCGCACCGATGTCAACGTCGGCTCCTTGCTTGACTGTGACTAGCTGACAGTCTACCTCGTAGACGATGTCATCAACAAGCTTCCTGCAGATTGAAATTTTAGGAGGTCGACCAGTCACATGTGTAAAGGTACATCACTTACACAGGGAAAGCATCTGAGAACATCTCGTCGCCAGTAAGGATATCTGAGTACAGCAACATGGTAGATCCGCTAAGGTGACTAAACAAATTGATCAATCAGCTCTTCACTTCTCGTAAACTTATGGATGGGGTGGAGCTTACAAGTTGTAGAGCCAAGAAGAGGTGGAATGTAGCGAAAGGGTGGGCAACTTGATGAGTCGAATTTAAAACTGCGTACATCCGCAATCTCCGTATGTTCGTCAGGGTCTCGAAGAAATTCCTTCAGACCTTTCATATCCCAAAACCTTTGCCGGGGACGGGACAGCCGTGTTTCTAATTGATCTAACCAACCCGCATGGAATATCAGCCCACAATAGTTCAACGGCATGCTCGTCTGACGAAACCCCGTTCACCCGAGTCCGGCTACTGGCGAACATACAAGCACCCAGTATTCATCAAAGACTTTGCCCCAGTGACCTCCATCCATTTTGCTCCCACTGCGCCACATCGCTATGCTGTCACTGCTGCCACTCGAGTTCAGGTATACGCGTATCGGACTCAACGGCTCACCAAGACCATTTCTCGGTTTCAAGATGTTGCTCGCAGTGGCAATATTCGGCAGGACGGAAAGCTCGTGGTTGCTGGAGATGATTCTGGGTTGGTTCAGGTTGGTTATTGTGCAAACCGCAGCGCATCGGAATTTCTTGAAAAACCCCACTAACCAATTTGGTTAGGTCTTCGACATCAATAGTCGCGCCGTTCTCCGAACGTTGAACGAGCACCGTCAGTATGTCCTTGTCTCACTGGATCAACCGACTTGAATATGGCTTAATGGTCAAATGTGCCTTTACAGACCAGTTCATGTCACCCGATTCTCTGCGTTGGACACCACTCAAGTCCTCTCATGCTCCGACGATACCACTGTCAAATTGTGGGACATCCCGTCACAATCGTCTATCACAACCTTCACAGACCACCAAGACTACGTACGCTCCGGACTCGTCTCTTCTTCTAATCCTTCTCTCATCCTCACTGGTTCGTACGACTCCACCGTCCGATTGTTCGACACGCGCACGGGCGTGTCTGAAATGACCATGGGAAGCGCTGAGAAGGGACAAGCGCCTGTAGAAGACGTCCTTCTATTTCCTTCTGGAACCCTTGCATTGTCATGCTCTGGTCCTATTCTGAAAGTATGGGACTTGGTTGCGGGCGGCCGGTGCCTCCGCGCACTATCGAATCATCAGAAGACTATCACCTGCATGTCGTTCGATGGGAAGGCAGGAAGGGTTCTCACCGGTGGTCTGGATCAAATGGTGAAAGTGTACGACGTGGCAACTTACCAAGTTGTGCACACTATGCGATACCCTGCCCCATTACTTTGTCTAGCCGTCTCGGTGAGTAACACAAACTACGTTTACACCTACAGGAATGCTACTGACATTCGAATACCCCTCTCACCAGCCGGATGATACCCACATTGCAGCCGGGATGTCTGATGGAACGTTATCTGTTCGACGCCGCGACCACACCGAGGCGGAGCTCTCTGCACTGAATGCGCGCCAAGAAGCTGCCAAACAAGGTATATGGGAGACATTGGCCGATTTTGATACCATCGGTGAAGGAACTCTTAAGGCAAAAGGCGTCGACTACGAGCCTCTGGGAGATCAAAACGAGCTACGAGTGGAAGGCCGAAGACGGAGACGGCTACGACAGTACGATAAATATCTAAAGTCCTTCCGGTATCGGGATGCACTGGACGAAGTCTTGCAACCAGTGAGCCATCAACATATTCCAGCTCAAGGCGTCGTGTTGAATTTCGTGTATTTTAGGGTATCCCGCCAGTCACAGCATTTTCACTGATCTACGAGCTCATAGGCAGAGATGGGCTTCGGAGAGCGCTGTCAGGTCGGGATGATATCCTCCTCGAGCCCATACTCAAGCTATTGACAAAGCATGTCACGGATATACGGTTTGGAGAGTTGGCCTGCGAAGTGGCGATTGTCGTATTAGGTGCGGGCTTGAGGTTTTCAGATCCACATATTGAACTCAAGTAAATTACAATTTTATTTACAGACATGTACGCATCGGTGGTTGGGCTCTCTCCTGTCATTGATGCAGAGCTAGCCAAGTTGCGTTTGAAGGTGGAGGAGGAGCTGAAGTTCCAGGACGAGTTAACTCAAGTCAAGGGAGCTGTTGAGATGATATTATCCGCCTCTGTAATGGCAGCTGCATGACGCGGATCTAACACCATAAGGGCGTTTTTTTGGGTCAACAAGATTACGATGACACCTCCTGTTGGATGACACGTCAACAGCTCTCCAAGAACGTCATCAACCCCTCTAGAATATCCCGCTGTGAAGGAGCCAGGGGCTCTCCTGCCACTGCGCCGTCCACAGCCATTGCGTCTTCTGGCGGTGGGTCCTGCGGCGCATCCTCCGTTATATTGTCATGGTATTCCTTCAATATGGCCACGATGTCTTTGAGCGTCTTGCCCTTCCGTCCCATTATAGTTTGCACATGACCTCGAACCTGGTCGCGAACAAGAGATTAGCAATGCGTGACGGAGGACAAAATGATCGGCTCTTACCCCATCGTCCTCCATACAGATCCAAGCTAAAATGTAATCGGCAGTCTGGAGAGTGAAAAGCCCCCCATCGACCTTGCGCAAGTACCATCGATCCTCATCCTCAGGCCCGATTTCCTCCCCGTCGCGGGTCATGTCCTATTTCAGAGTATTTTAGCCTCACGGCTTTCGGTGTGGTCCACTGGGATTTCTCGAACCTGCTTTTCACTCGCTATTTCTTTATTAGTCACGACCAATCGCGCTTCGGCACCTTCTCGGATTTCCAGGAGCTTGTCCACCTTCTCATACTCTGACTCCACAAACTTGGTGAGGAGCCGGACTCTTGCGGTAGAGTCGGAGGGTATGTTGGAAAAGAGCGACGAGATGATGCCCAAGACGTGGGAGGCATCCTCGCCGGCGGAAGTGGTCGTCAGGGTAGATTTGTCCTTCTTGACCTAAGAATATATCAGCTATCAAGCGGGGTCACCAGCAAAGCGGGTGTTTGGGAAGCGTACCTTGCCCATGAACGCCGAGAAGAGCGTCTTGAGGCCAAGCGCATCGACGAAGACTTCGCAGGATGCCGTTCCTGCGACGCCAGATGTCGCGTAGTCCAGTACCTTGATGGATCGGGACCTAGCAAGCATCTTCTCTCTTCTCAGCAAATTGGGGCCGTCAGAATGAAACGCGAGACATAACTATCCATAACAAAACATACTTCATCATAATCACCATGAGCTCCACCCCTTCGCTCTCGACAAAGAGCTTTTTGATTTCAGGCTCTGCCAATGCTGAACACAATGCATCGAACAGGTTCTCCATGAACTCAACCTCGTCAGCGTCGCTCGGGTCTTTCTTGCGGTATTGCTTTGGGAACAACGCGATTCGAATGGGTATGAGTTCCCGTGTGTCATATCGCTTGTTTGCACTGGACGTACCGACAGAACTTGTAGCAGGGTATCAACACCACTCTCCTTTCCGAATTGAAGGCGATTATCCCGGTTATCTTGCAAAATAATAGCCAATAGTTCGGATGCGTAACCGCGATTCTCGTCATGCTTTTTTGCTTTAATGCGATCCAACAACTGGTTGAGGAGCGATGTCTTGGTCAATAGTGTTCGCGATAAGGATGGCTGGAAGGCAATGACGTTCTCGAAGATCCCGAGGGTGTGGAACACGCCCTGCCGATCGGCCTCTTCGCTCTCGTTTAGTCGGGATAAGTTGGATACGAGAAGTTCGAGCACCGAGTTCTCGAGCTGAGACAAAGGACCAGGTGGGATCAACTTTCGAGGGTCGGAATTCGCGAGAGAGGAAGTAGACAGCTTACGAATGTCTCGATCAAGAGCTTCAGTGACGCTTCCTTTGGATTGCCATCTTCATCCTCGTTCTCAACTTCGGCGTCTTCATCTCCCTCGTTTCCAACGTCTTCGTCAGTGAGCTCCTGGATGACTTCGATCACATCAATTACAATGTCCATGTTTTCGTGGCTAAGCAGTTCGACTAGCTTGGCAGCCGTGCCTGATCGCGCCAACTCGGGGTAGGCCAGGACGGGCTCTTGAGATAAGGGTAGAAGTGATTTGATAGCGGCGTCCAAGTCGGCCTCGGAATCAATAAACCTATGTGGAGACTCGTTTCAGTGCCAGTAGGAAGAATCGTTGGGGAGCGAGAACGGACTTGGATGGGTCATCAGGGTATTTAGAACGCTGCGAGTGATTCTTGTCGATAGCCCGCTCGAAACGTAAAAGCACTCTCCGGATCCCAGCAATATTGAGGTCCGCAGACTGAACGGTATAGTAGACAAATCAGTCCCGTATTCAGTCATGTAGGTTCGCCAAGTTAGACAACGCTCACCCACATCTTGCACGCCCTCCTCCTTTCCCGCCTCCGCAGACTCGAATATACCCAAGATGGTCTTCTGCTCGTCGGTCAATCCTGAGCCGAACATGCGCCCTTCTTCATCCTCCTCCCTGAAATAGTCTGCGTCGCCTCCAGGTGCGAAACTTTCGGACCTTTCGTACTCTTCCTCTTCCTCTTCCGACCGAACTACAGGTGCTCGAGTCTTCACCGGGGCTGAAGCTGCCGATCCGTTGGTGACTGTAGCCTCGTCAGTGCGAAGGCGCTTGAGCATCTCCGCTGAAGGGTTGTCGGGCATCCTGCGTTTGTTACCACCCAGAGGCGCTTTGGGCATCTAGGATCACAGTGTGAGCCAACGACCAACGGCTGCATCATTAGCTGAAATTGCTTACTTTGAATAGCTTATCGATATCCATAGGTGCGACGTCCTAGAGGTGGTCTAGTTCCGGTTAGAATTGCAATTCAGGGCTCTTTGGTCACAATCGAATGTTGCGTTCTGCCACGACCACTGACCCCACGAACCCAGTGAGTAGGTCAACCCGATTCATCCACAATATACATAGCATCAGTTTGATTTGATTTTCAGGCAGATAATGTCAGCTGTGTCTTCCACCCGCTTGACACGCGTTGTGTCCATGGTTGCGCAATCTACAGCTGGTCAATGGCTTCTTATCTTGTCTCTAATATTCGGAGGCTGTTGCAGGTGAGATCTATTGGATTGGAGGTCCTGATAGCTAGCGACGCTTATAATTGCCCCTTTCCTTCAGTAATGCTTTGGCATTAGAACTCGCTACTGCTCACAATCCACACGCTGGCACTCTTATCACTTTCGCCCAGTATATCCTCATTGTCGTTCTGCGCCTACCCAAGCAATTCACATCGAAGTCATCTCAAACTCCTACGTCGAAGGCCAAAATTCATGCTGGAGATGCCAAGCCCCTACCTGCCTCACTGTGGCGTAGAATGGCCCAGCTTCGGTTTAAGAAGCTACGGATCCCGCTACGGGTGTGGCTCTTCCAAGTCGTCCTTTTTTGGCTCACCTCGGTCCTCAACAGCTGGGCGTTAGGCTTCGACGTCAACCTCGCAATCCACATCATCTTTCGTAGTGGGGGGTTAGCCGCTAATTTGTTCGTTGGTTGGCTCGCTGGGAAGAAGTACAACAAATGGCAGATCACATCTGTCATCCTCGTGACTATCGGCGTGGCCCTCACGGCGCTTTCGTCTCCACCCAGCAAGAAGCGGCGAGGAAACGCTGGCGCTGCTAACGCCCCCAACGACTACGGAAGCACGAGCATCATGGCTCCTGGATCATACATCGTCGGCATTTCGATACTCATCGTTGCGATGCTGCTATCCGCAATCATGGGCATTGCGCAAGAGAATGCGTACGCAAAGTACGGTAGGGGTCACTGGGAGGAGGGCCTTTTCTACCTTCACTTTCTCGGCCTGCCCATGTTCTCCTTCGTCGGACGCGACCTCATGTCCCAATTCGCCGTAGCAAACGCCAGTCCGAGCGTTGAGCTCAGTGCGAGGTCTCTCGTAGCAACTGTTGGGCCTGCCATGTCCTCTCTCTACCTCATGCCATCGTCACTACCGATACTCACCCCGTACCCACACAAATACCCCGACCTGACTTCTTTGGGATCGATACTCCACTGGTTATTCACTAAGTCGATCGAATGGCTCGACTTCCTACCGACGGTGTCCATCCCGTCCTTCTGGGTTCCGTTAACGCTGAACATTGTCACACAAGTGTTCTGCGTTTCTGGGGTCAACCGGCTAACTTCGCGGGTGTCGTCCTTGACGGTGACACTCGTACTGGTGGTACGGAAAGCGGTGTCTCTAGGCATCAGTGTACTCCTTGTACAGGGAAAGACCGGAAACGCTTGGTTATGGGGAGGTGCAGCGTTAGTGTTGTTGGGAACTGTGACGTACAGCCTGGACGGAGCGTTGCAGAAGAGGTACAAAGAGAAGGATATGCCGAGCAAGGAGGAGTGAGAAATAACGGCAAGACACTTGTACTCTATTTCTCAAGCCCTATACAAGGATAACAAGTGTTTGCGAAACGAACCGAACCTCAGTTATCCGTAATTGGGGTTCGCTTTCGACTCCACACTCTATATTCACAACTTAGACCTTGTTCGTTTCTCAGTCTTCTCGCGTTCATCCTGCCCGTTTCCTGCTTAGCCGGTTTCGATGCGACGATGCTCGCTTGCTTTGCTAAGCACCGAGGCCAGTGGGATCACCAATTTTAGGGGTCGTTGATCTTTGCTCTCATGTCCCATATGATTTGAGGGCGTTTTTAGCTAACGACCAGGCCTTCAGAGCGTCAGTTCCTCCTGGGATGGACCGGAAACTCACGCTTTCTGTCAGATAGGGAATGACGGCATGTAGTGTTAATACCTTCAACCCCTGGTATTCTGTTATACTGCTGGACAACATGTTATAGCAGGTACGATCAAACGTTCCCATGCAACGATTCTTTCATAAAGGCATATGAGCCCCTGATCGAGTGAACAGTGGGCACAACACGTCACTTCATCATCAACAATAAGTCCGACTACGTCCTAGAAGAACAAAGCACGACAGCGAAAAGAATCAACACCACAAGAACAGCGATAAATCAAAGGAAGCGCAAGATTAAAATATATAGGCTTTTGAAGTTGCGTGACCCATCCTTCACCCAAGCCCACCCCAGGGACCCCTGATCCGCCGTGCCAGTTGAATGTCCCTCTGCATGATCGTCACACGTTTTGCGTGGATTGCGCAGAGATTTCTGTTTCACAAATATGTATAAATACGGAATACACGATCGCCAATTCATTTGACTCACGTGTCTTCAAACAGATGTACCATGTACGCCTCGCTGGCTTCCTGTAAAGCCAGCAGAGCAGAACTCTGCCACCGAAGTCCGACCTCGTTGTCCGGATCCGTTACAAGCTCCATCGCGATCTCGCGCACCTGGACATGGGTTGCTCATCTGAGTACATAGAGATGGGAGTAGATATGGACGCGATCCTTACCAGGCGCGAAAACGGAAGTTTTGAGATCAGCAGGTCTGTACTCTTTTGATACTTCCGGATCTCTCGCAATGCAACGGTCCCAGGACGATACCGTTTCTTCTTCTGAGCGGGTTCATCTTCCCCCTGTGGCCTTCGACCTGTGTTGTTCGAATGGAACAATGGAGTTTAGTGTGGGTTACGCGACATTTCATGAGTGCCTCGTACCGGGTGCTCTGGATACTGGGTTGGACTTCCGCGGTTGCTTCCCCGCAGTGGACTTTCTGGCTGTCTGACCAATCTTTGTCCTCTTGATAGGACTTCCGTCGTCCTGGTTGTTTATGACCTTTCGCTTCTTCGCTATGCCTGTTCCCACGGATTTGGTGGCGGTTCCGACCATGTGTTAAAGTATAGACGGACTAGTGATCCAAGTGATTGAGCGGTTGAGATAAAGTAGGTTCTCAATTGGATAGTCAAGTCGCGTGTCGGGTTTGTGTTGGTATAAGGTTGGATGTTTGGTTGACGCTCTTTGTCCTATATTCGACATCCTCGATATTCCAATCACCTGCAACGCCCGCCGTACACATTCTGATCGACATCCAAGGATGACTCAAGGAATTGTGGGCTACTATAGATATACAGATATTGTATGTACTTCAAGCTCCTCGGTTGCCTGAGTCATCGGCTGATTTTCAAATGCGTACCATCGCCTCAGGTCTTTGAATGGTCCAAAGTCGTCCCAGAGGACTGCGTCGAACCACTGAAAGCCATACTACACCCGGCATGCATTACGGCTACCGGGCATCCTCTCGGCCCTGAAGGTGGTGGGCTTGAGATCGTACTCGGCACCATGAGGGCCAACAACGAGGCACGCATGCTGTTTTCCACCGCTCAGATCGAATACATCAGATATTGGCTGTATGAGATGGGCCTGACTCCACAACGGATCCCTCTCCCACGTGCATGCTACATCGTGGGCACCTCTTATCTATCGTTGTGGAGTATGAGGGCTGATCAACGCTATCCTCGCATCGCGCCGTAGATTACCCCTGACCAGCTTCGCACAGAGATCCCAGTAGTATACAAGACGGCCGCCGATCTCAGAAAGGCGCTGAAGGATCTTGGAAAGGCTAACAAGCGCGTCAAGGATGTTGACCCAGACATCGCGGACCGCCGCGAGACGTTTGAGAAAGTCAGGAATCTGTACCAGCACAATGACAAGAACGGCAGTTGGATCGCGGTACGCAATGAATCACTTTTGTTCCCTTACCCATCTCGAACCAACACCTGACAAACTCTTATTTATTTATTTTTGGGTTAAAGATGGACGTCGAAGCTTGGGAGCGAGACCACAGCGAGATCACCGAATTTGGGTATGGCCTCGTTCAATGGGAGGGTGGAGTTGAGAACGTCTCGAGCGGTCATTGGATCGTCAAAGGCGGCAGTAGGAATGGGACTTACGTTCACGACAACAGGGATGTGAGCAACCGTGCCATATTTATCATGGCTGGTAAGCGCAGCTAAGGCGCAAGTGTTGCGACTATCGCAGTGGTACCTCTTTGGACAGACGGAGGAGTTTCCAAGAGCCAACCTCAAAACCAGGATCACGACCTTGATGGATGAACTAATTACACGAGGACCTGTCTACGTCATCCTGCACGACTGGAGGGCCGACATAGCGTGCGTTGGTCGAATTCCTTTTTTTCATCCAACTCCTGACGATCCAGAACACATGTTTCTCGATCATCTCTAGCTATTTGCGTCAGTTAGGGGTAGCAGTAGACAAGTTCGTGTTCGTCATGCCTAATGCTCCGCCAACAAACGGACTGTATTGCATCGACACCACCAACTTGTTCAGCGCACTCGAGGGGCAAAAAGAATCCAAGGGCCTCGCACGAATGTGCCGCATCCTTGGGATAGAGACAGAAAGACTGCATAACGCTGGGAATGACGCTCAGGTGAACAGTTTGGTATTTTCACCGGGGTAGTATTCTGACGGGGACGCACTTGTTTCCAAAGTATACGCTCAAGGCATTCATGTCTATGGCTTCTGGGCTGCAGGTGGATGCACAAAGGGATGCACGATGGCCGCCCAATCCAAGTGAGAACTTCCCGAACACGAAGAAAACCTATGCGCGGGAACCAAGGCCTGAGGATGAGAGCGACTACGACGATAGCATGTGGTGAAGGAAATAAAAGATAGAAGAGTCAGCCAATCGATTATATTTGTATACAAACAATCTTGAGAATCTAGTCGCCGGACAATGGCAAAACAACCAATCGTTTCACTTGCGCAAATGATTAAGCCATTTGGTCCCCGTTTGTAGCACATTGCCCATGCCTTGCTCCAACTGTCTCCGTCTCTCCTCATTGACTCCAAAGCGGTCTAAAGCTTGTATTGCGGGCCTGGGGATGGGCATCGTGCCACTACTGCCACTGCCAGAGGATTGTGGGCCTACGAGGGTGACGAACCAAATATATAATCAGACACGAGTGCATCGCCTCGTACGAGACAGCAATGACTTACGCGGCGGACGAGGAGCACTGGGATACGGACCGTACGGGTTAGTGTTCTGGGGGGGTGTGGATGTCCCAGGCCAAGCCGGGCTCGTATTTCCTGGGTGACTTGGTGGTGCCGGCAGCGGCGGCGACGACGGCGTCGAAGGAGGTGCATTCCATGGAGGATACGGCGAACTACTTTGAGGGAATGATTGCTGCTGGGGGTATCCGCCGGGGACCGACGGGTACGATCCTGGGGTCGAATATGATGACGCTGGGGGCGTATAATATGACTGGGATTGGCACGGCGGCGCGTTCTGTTGATTTTCATAAGGCCACATGGTGGGGAATGAAGGCCAAACTCCTACCTGATCATTGTTTCCCGGCCCCTGTGGGGTTGGTCCTCCATATGATGAAGTGTCGAATGGGCCTCCCGGTACTTGCGACTGTGGCCTTCCGATGGATGAGGATGTTGGTCCAGAAGGATATGCATAATCCTGCCTTGATGGCGATTGCGATTGTGGTTGACCTTGGTAGCTAGATTGGCCAGAGGAATTGTACGGTCGTGTCTGAAGTGGTTGTCGGGGTGGTGGATTGTATATGCCACCGACCGCAGGAGGTGTCGTTGGAGGAGAACTTGGCCGCGAACTTAGGCGAGTAGGATGCATGGGAGGTGGAGGCACACCCGGGCCGGGGCCACCCTGTCGACTTGAGTATCGGCGGATCAGGTCTGGTGAAGCAAAACCTCCTACATCTGGATCATTGAAGTTTGGCCGAGGATCGTGCTGAGCGATGCCAAAATTAGGCTCAACTCTACTGTCAGGCCGCTGATACAATTGAGAGGATCCAGATGGGCTGGAAGGATCGGGCGATCGACCGGGAATGGTCATGGAGGGGAAGGAAGCCGGTGACTGGTCACGCTGATAGCCTCCAAACTGCCCTTGGCCTGACGGCGCTTGCCCTGGGATAGTCATATTCGGAAAGGACACCGAAGATGGGTCACGATGATACGGATCAAATTGTGATTGACTGGAGGGGAGTGGTGGGTCTAGCGATCCCTGGCGTGACGGCGCTTGCCCCTGGATGGTCGTGTTTGGGAAGGAAGTCGAAGGTGGGTCACGTTGATAAGTATCGAAGCGGGTTTGGCTGGAGGGTGATGGGCCTGACGATCCTTGGCGTGGCGGCGCTTGCCCCGGGATGCTCATGTTTGGGAAGGAAGTTAAAGGTGGGTCGCGTTGATACGTATCAAAGCGGTTTTGGTTGGGGAGCGGTGGTTCTAATGATCCTTGGCGTAAAGGCGCTTGTCCTGAGGCGACCTGTTGGCCTTGAATGGTCATACTTGGGAAGGAGGTTGAAGGCGGATCACGTTGATATGTACCAAACTCTGGTTGACTCGAAGGTCCTGTGCCAGACGGACCTTGAAGTGGTTGTGCTTGCCCTGGAGTGGTCATGTTCGGGACGGAATGTGTGGACGGGTCACGTTGATACATTTCAAATTGTGCTTGGCTCGAAGGTGCAGGGCCGGATGGCGGTTGGTTTGACAGTGCTGGCGCTGCGGTCGGCCGTCCGGAAGGTACCATTGGCTGCCGTGAAGAGTCATTCTCGTCGGTAGAAACAGGCGGGATCGACTGTGCCACGAGAGTCGGGCTAGTAGATAGTGGGGCCTGATATGAAGAAGCGGGCTCTGACAAGGATAACTCGGAGATCTGCGGAAGTGCTGAGTTGGGATTCGTCGGGGTGGTGCTCGCAGGGCGTGGCGCAGATGATTCGGGTGCCCCGGCAGAGTTGTAGCCGCGAGCGGTGGCAGTTGAAGCCAGAGCGGTACCTGTCAGCGTTTCGCCCTCTCCCGGGACCCCAGAACCTTCAGCTTCTTCGTCTTCCAAAGAGTATGGTGGCGGCGGGGGTGGCAAGTCGTCAATAGTCTCACTCCTCATCGGCGGGCCAGGTGCGTAGGAAGTAGCCCCGCTGTCTGTACTCGCCGCGGACGAGGAACCTGACGCTTCATTTGGCCCTCGACTGCTTGAGGCCCCATTCTCATCATCTCCCTCTTCGTATTTCGGTCTGAACGCCCAGTAATCATCGAGCTCCTTCCGAGGTAGCAGATCTGTTGCTATTCGTTTCTCTCCTCGCATGGCTTCAGCGGCCACGCCGCAGATCCTAAGGTACCAATCTGGAGATAGCGATGTATCCCCGTCGGCATCCAATGCAAGGAACTTTCGCTCGTTCGGTAAGGAACGAGTTAGTGGTACAGCAGGCATAAGTGCGGTGCCTTGATTGAAGTCGTCAAACATCGCGCCAAAGATCGTATGGGCTCCCGCCCGTTGGTAGTGGTAGATTTGACGCCACAAGAGCTTCCCGCTTTGTCGAGGAACTTCGTTATATGTTCGGCCAGAAAGATTTTGGCACTACAGGGCCCAGAAGACTTCGTTAGATCTACGAGAGTGGGTGTGCCTGTGACATAACATACCGAAAGACCGGGAAACGCTACTGGAATATAGTCTAGGCGCTTTTGCGGTCCTGATTCCTGATTCCATTGCTTAACCAGTTTCATATCTTCTCGAACGATATCTGCATAACCGTCCGCCATCTCTTCGCTTGTGACGAGTTCAGGGCTCCAGGGACAGATGGCATCTACTTCGCGGTAGAGTTGGGTGAAACCGGGATTGTTTTCTTGATCTCCTTGTCCGGGCGTCCGCCAATGCGGTGAGCCTAGAAAGAAGCCCAGAACAAGTCAGTATTGCCCTGCCGTTAGGGCTTTATCCTTGACATACCGCTAAGTATGATATATGCTCCCCCTGGCGTGAAACTGCGCAGCTGTGAAATGATGGCAAACCAACCACTCAAGTCTTGACTGGTCCCCTTGATACCGACCCCTCTAATTGCGATTACCGGTCTGCCGTTTTCTCGTAGGTAATTTGGACTGTCTAAAATCCGTTTGTGAAGCACCATATGCGCCCAGTCGACTTTTAAGACATGGTTCAGCTTTCGCGCTGCAACTCCAGTAATGTCATACCTGAAACAAGTAGCATAGAAGTGATAGAGGGAAATTAGACGAGTAGCGTAAGGTATAACCACTGCACTTACATCAAAGCCCAAACGCGGCCTTCTGCTTCAGCTGCCTCTCGTACGAAGTCCAAAGTCTCATCGCTAATCCTCATAAGGCTAGCGAGGGGACTTGATGAGTTCCCATCGACCTCACACTCGTTCGCGAGCCGCATCAAGAAGATGCCGTCAATGCCGTGCTGCGCCATCAGATGGAAGTGACGCTTAACTGTCGTCGGGTTCCGCGACGAGAAAAGCTTCGCCGGAGTGTCGGTTGAATCAGGTAGCGTCAAACCTGGGACCGCATATGATTCATCGTCATCGTAGATTGTCATGTCTGGATACAGGTCGAAGCGAGGGTGCCCCTTTTCGATCAAAGGCTTCTCAAACCTTGGAATTGATAGAGCAAGAGGTCAACCAGGGCCATAGTTAACAAGATTGTAGTACAGACCATTTGTGCCAGCCGTGATGCCCTTATCTCAAGCAGTCTTCGTTCAGTTGACCTTGTCCCTCGCAGGGCGAAACCGATATGCTCACCAGGATAGAGGGCACAACCTCCGTCACCTGGGCATGTATACCTATTGAGACGCGCTCAGCAACAACAAAACATGGGCGCCTGAGTCATTGCTAACCATCCACAATAGCCAACGAGGAACTTCCCATTAATTGTGTTCGGAGACGACCTAAGTATAAGAGATGAGTCCGCGACTAGATCAACCAACATCCTTCACTATCCAATGCATACTTTCTCAGCTGCCGATTACTCGAACTCGACGTAGCAGCCATAGGTGGTGTGGGTGCGCGAGGGAATGCTGGGGAAGTTGAGTAGTTAGTCGCAGTCGGTTGCCACTTCGGTGGTCAGCACCGCAACCCCTGTTATGTCACGTGACTAGAATATTTCAAGGAACGACAAAAGACATTATGCATAGAACGTGAGCACTGGCGCTAATGTGCCCTCTGGTACCCAAAAAGAAATGCACATGCCAAAAGAACGAATTGAAAAGGGTCAAGGAAAAAGGATGCCAGTGAAATGGAAAGGAGCGACGAGGGAAATCGACGACGCAGCACGACGTTTAGAATGGAAGGATGCGACAGTGCAACGAGGATGAGGGAATTTTGGTTACTGGGGGTAGAAGGGGGGTATGATAAAAAGTTCATGATGAGTCAAACCAAAGTCTGTGATCAGAGTCAAAAAGTCATAGACGAGTTTAAAGGGGGAGAAGTAAGCAGCCACCGATGCCGATTGATGCGAAAGAATATTAGTGAATCCATGTTGAGTACAAGTCATTGATGATGTTGAAAAAGCGGCCATGTCTGGGGGGTGAACGAGGGGAGGTGCTACAGAAAGACTGAAAGGTGCTGTCTAGGCTGGCGGTGATTTTGAACCAAAAACGGAGGGTAGGGATGACTAAGGATTGGGATGAGTCAATGAGTGAAAACTGGATGGTCGAAGGAGCGTTTGGATCGACTACGAGATCTGGCTTTTCGGCCGCGACGACATTGAGTTTGATTGGAGAAAGGACGGTCTCAAAAATGCCGAAGCCCTGCTCGAGGAGTTCAACCGTCCGTGCTCTGGACGTTGGTCCGAGCCCGACGCCGAATTCTGAGACAGGGAACTGCCCGATCTTCGATGTTTCGATTTGTCGTGTGGTGGCTGGAGCGTGGAACTCCTCCAACTAGCTGGTGGGTGTTGCTGCTGCTGCACTTGGGACGGCGGCGCCCCGTTGAAGGTAGCTGAGCGATTTGGTAACGACCTTGAATGATGTTCAAGCGATGGTGCTTGAGGCATATACCCAAACTCCCCACTATCTAGCGACTGATGTTGATATAGTGATGACCGTCTTGAGTTCATTGATCCCACAGATAGGCCCGGAGAGGCGCTTCGTGGAGACGCTCCCATTGGTGGGGGAGGGTAGAACATTTGTGCGTTCATGGACATTGGCGATGAACTGAATGGGAAGCCCGCATGCCCCTGATACTGCACGCCTGCTGGAGACAGCATCAGTCCAGCTCCAGGTACCATGTAGCCAGGTGGGACTTGTCCAAATTGATTGATGTTGCCGAGCCATGTTTGGTCCAGTGATATGCCAATGGATGCCGGGCGCGGCGATGGAGCTTGCTGCGAACCTGACGACCTGATAGATCTCTCCGACTCGGAGCCTATATCCCTTGTCGACCGGATCGAGGGGGAGCCTCCCAGACTCCTCGACGACACAGGTGCTGCGGGGTTGCCTTTCCTCGGCGTGGGAATAACCGCCTTCTCCTCGACCTCCATTCTCCCCGTCATCCGGTAAGACTCCCTCCGCATCCGATCCGCAAGGACCTTCTCTTTATACGCCTTCCGCTGATTATTCGCGCCATCTTTCGCCTTCTTGCGTTCCTTGACCCGATGAGGAGTAACGGTATCGTCCGACTCGCGCCTGCGGACAGCCATCCTAAGCGGCAGATCATCGTCATCAGATGGTGCCAAGAGTTCATGGCGCGATGAGCGTCCATGTCCAGGAGCGAATACAGGGAGGTTTTGTGCAGAGTTGTTCAATGATCGTGGTGTCGAAGGTCCAGTGTCAGTGGAACCCGACGTTGATGGAGAGGAAGACGGTTGTGGGGGTGAAGGGATATGGAGATTCGTGAGGCTGTCAGTGGCGGAGGAATACCGAAGGCTGGACGACGCGATAATGGGTCTTGGGTGTTGTAATGGAGGCTCAGCTAAGAAGAGATCATCCAACCAATGAGCTGCCAGATCTTTCTTCAATTGTATACTAGAGCCTACCTTCAGTCATACCCTCAGCATCACTCGAATTCCCTGACCCTCCTTTTCTCTGCCTCGGCGGTGTCACACCTGCCAACGCCTCCAACGCCCGCGAAAACACTAAAGGCGTTTGAGCCTTCAACGCTGGCCGATACACCGCAGTCCTCACCGCGCCCAACTCGTCCGTCCGCCGGTGACCGCTCGCTGAGCGCGGTATCCACATAACCACCCGTTGCTCAAACGTTGGGCGTTGCGACCATTGTTTCAGACCACGAGACCACGTCGAACACCCCCTTCCTGCCGCGTCTGGTTCGCGCATCGGATCTCCTTCCTCCATCATTAGGCTTCGGGTGAGTGACACACGGTTTGACGATGGCCGCGATGAAAGTTGGAAGTGCGAAGGGTAGATAGAATTAGTAGCGTTCGACGGACCACGGTCATTACGAGCGACCCCGGGCTGGCGGGTGGCAAATGGCATTATTGATAATTCTTCTGATGCCGTGAGGTTGCCGGGTGCTTCGAGGAGTCGCTGAACAACGCGGGCCTTGTGGAGTGTAACGAGGACAGACCTGGTGTGAGGTAAAGATGCGGACGGATTGCATGACCGAGGGAATAAAGGCGCTGGTACTTGAGATGCTCCAGTGCCGTTTGACCGCGGGGTTATTAACGGATGAGGAGATTGCTTCAAAGCTTGCAAGCTCATTGAAGTGATGCCAAAGAGATTGATATGTGATCGGGATGGCTTTGGACGCCGAGGCTGGTTGAGCTCTACTAGTGCAGTAGATGATGGGGTGCGGCTGGGGGATGGGGGATAGAACGCGGCTGGGGGAGGGGCTTCCAAGGAGGGACCGGGCTGTTGACGCTCTCGCAGGGGCATCTGCATCTCGTCGCCACTGCTCATCTCCAGATCTGACTCGTCCTCTTCCTCTTCCTCGTCATCGGACTGACTGTGCCGTGAGGCTTGCTGCAGTGGCTTGGGAGCTGGCGTCGTTCGAGATGCTGACGCCGTAGTTTTTGACGACCTGTCTGCATCTCGCGCCGCTAGCCAATGTATTCCTAGACGCGTTTTGCCTTCTTTCCTCCGAGGCGTTGTTGAACCGGACCCTGAGTCCGTCGCCAGCTGTGTCCGGACTGTCCCTGCAAGCTTCCCTCCAAATTCAGAGGCTGTAGCTGCCTCTGCATCATGATTCGTGTTTCCCTTCTTCGCCTTGCTCGCTCCATTGCGCATGAGACTAAGCCATCTAGAACCAGAGCGCACCATAGACGATGGGGTTGTCGGAGTTGATTTAGTGACAGGTGGATTGTTCGCGACGAGGGCGTTGGCGGCAGGTGCGTCTGTGAGTGAAAGCATACTCCATGCGGGGGATATTGGTGAAACCAAGTCCACTGTTGGAGGTACGGTGATTGAGGTTACCAGCCCAGGGGCGGGTTCGCTCTGTGTGGGCGCCACTTCTTTCCGACTGCCCCCAAAGAATCTGCTCTTCGATGAGGATGTAGATGGAGAGGAGGATGCCGCGAAGATACTGTGGGCCATAGTTGGAGGATGGTTGTCCACAGGAGAGGCTGTCGACTCCCTCGGAATACAAAGCATAGCTACGCTCAATTTCAGGATTGACCCGACAAACGTGCTAATAAGCGGAAGGAGTTTCTTGATCGGAGGAGAAAAAGCGAAGTGATAAGAAAAGGAGCTGCGCGAACAGTGAGCCTTGGGGCTTCCTCTGTGCTTGCAGGCCTCCTGGGAGAACGAGCGGTGGCAGGGCAGTCGGTGGGGTGGGTCGCTGTGGCTGGCGAGGAGCTTTCGTTCAGTCCTTTTCAAAATGAGGCCCAGGAGCCAAATGTTCACCTCAGGAACCGTAGCTTCTATGATCGGCGTTCAGCGACGATCCGCGGCGTACACCCAACAGTGTCAAAGAGGAGGTACAGAATTATTTTAGATAAAACTATATAGATGTATGACTCGTATATCATGTGAAACCGTTGCTCCTTTCGTCTCCCAAACGCGGGGGAATGGGATTGCGACGAAGAGATGAGAAGTCATACTACTAAGGCCGTCCTACCATCAGATTACGAGACTGAGGACTTAGCTCACCCCGGCCCTTTCCCTTTTCGTGGCTTGCCTCATGCCCGACAGCCGCCCGTCACCTTCGACGGCACCGATGAATAAGCTCTATTCCCACTCTACTCTAGAGCATGTTATGTCGACCAGAGGTGTTTAATGATTGCTAGTAGCGGTGGTGTTGGTTGTTGAAGATCACTTTTGAGGTCTTCCTAAGCGCCTGGCTTCAACCAAACCTGGGGACCGCCCCCCGCGCAATCTTGTAATCACATCGCGGCACGCGATTCAGCCGGGCGCGGGCAGTTCCCGGGTAGGAGTGTGCCCTTCGGGCATCATGGCGACCACGAGATTTACAACACGAAAGCGCTTGTTTATCACTATTACCTTGTTGCCGAACCGCCGTCTCAAAGCAGCCAGAAGCCTCGAAGCACAGAGTTCAGGAACTGGTTACGCCTCAACGTCAACAAGCCTCATTTAGCCTTCTTGGCACGTTGGTGGCACCCGTTCACTTCACTACTAAATCATGTCAGAGGTTGACTTTTTAATGTTTCAAGTGAGACAAAATCAAGGAGTGGGCCATGCATGGCTGGAAAAACTCCCAGGGAACGAGTCACCCCAAAATCGGCATCGTTGCATGAACTCGGCTGCTTGCTATTTCGGGCGCAGACGCAGCAGAAGGCAGAAAGCCACGGCTATAGCGGGGGACTGCAGATGAAGAAGAGGAAGTCGACTCATATTCATGCCCTCTGCAAAACTTCTCATTCACCTGACACGGAACGCGCCAATTATCTCGGTCATGTCTACGTCGGCTATCCGCATGTTCCCACCACTCGGCATGCTGTGCTACAACCCTGTAAGCACATAAGACTAATCAGTGACAGCCCAGCTGCGAAGGTCCAGCAATCGGGCGCGTGTGCCGAAGTCAAGCATCCAACCAGTCAAGAGGGGAGCAAGGACAACACTGACGCCCACCTTTGAGGGGCACCAATATCTTCGAGCTGATGCAAGTTCCTTGTCGTTGAATGTAGGGCAGCGTAAAATATGTGACATACAGTTGCTCTTCTTCGTGCGACGAGGGCATGGTGAACACCGTAGGAAACGGATGGGGATGTATCAGCAAACAGACGCAAAAAGGACTTCAAATAGGCAGTCAAGCGCTAGTCGGAGCCTTGGAGGGACGATGCCCACCCCTAACACACCTGTTCGAGGTAGCTTCTATCGGGCCAGGAAACGCGAGAGAACAATGTACACGCCCTTCCCTTTCTTGGTAGCCTTGAGGGACACAAGAACAGAAACAGAAAAAACTGGAGATACCTCAAACAAAGTAAAGCGATCGCCAGACAACTTAATGAGCTTCCTGATTATAAGGAATCCGACGAATGCTTAACATTGGTGTCGAAGGGGTACCCTCATTCTTATTGCCCATGCAATGTCCCTAAAGGTGGAAAAGAAGGGCACTCAGCGTTCAGCCTCAAGACGGAGAGGGTTTTACATCGCGGGTGTTAGAGCGATAAAAAACACTTTTGTTGTCAAGAAACGCCCCGAATAGTCCATACACACGAAAGTCTGGGGTGCATTCTCAGAAAGAGCACCATATACAGGTAGTCGATACTATACGTTCTTCACTGTTCCAGGTGACAGGGAACGCAAGGCCAACGACAGCTCTGCTGAGGGCGATCCCTGGCATTATTTCTTAATAGCCTAAAACCCAAATGAGCAACTGATAGAGGATTCATCAGAGTCCACGATCTAGACGCAGCAGCATGCGTAAACACATGGTGCTTACTGACGTTCTGCCGAGGGAATTACCTCTAGAGCACCCTCGAACTTTTGTTTCACCGCCCTGCCCGGTGTGGGGGCCCAATTAATTGGCTGGATATCTCAATATTGGGAGGATTCGTGCTATACCCTCCTCGCCTAGTGTCCAGAAGGCTCGTTGGACCAGCCTCCCCGAGGCTTGAGCAATAGGGCGCATGGGCGAAAAGCTATGAGCATTCTTTATGACCCCATCGGGTCCCGTAGACTGCGATGCGCACTAATTACCGGACGTGATGTTGGTGTCAGCTCCGAGGTCCGGGGTCCTCCCGCAAACCGTATCTAAGTCCACCTTATCCACTGTAGCTGAGCTTATCGCCGCCTTGCTGGCATGTGCTTTAAATTGGTGTTGAATTATGGAGAAAGACGACAGCAAGCGCATGTCGTTGTCTAGTGAAAGTAGTCCACTTTCGGGTGGGAAGGATGGGCATATACAGACGAGGACAGACGATCATGAAGAAGGCAAAGTGGGAGCGGGACTCGTAAGAAATAACAGACGTCGACTCAGGAGGATCGGGCTGAGCGTAGATAAGAGCGTTCGGGCGAAGATGGGAGCTAGGTGAATCTCAATGTCAAGCCCCTAGGTCTCGGCGCACGCCTTTAATTGCAAGGTCCCCAGCCGGTCGACCGCATGGATATTGAATGGTCCCAATCCCTCACGGGAGAGACATGGAAGAACGACGCAGCCATGTATCATTCGATGACCTGTGCACTGGTTACTTAGCCGCACCGTTGTCGCAATAAGCGTCGATAGCGTACAACTAAAGATCCAGGTAATTCGAGTTCTTAAGATGAAGCGGTGGTAATTAATTGGGAGCTCATAGCCCTGTCAGGTAATTACGGGCATAACAACACGAGTCGAGAAAGACAGATGGGAGTCGAAGGAAGCCGTGCAGATCTGGCATAGGCCAGGACAGAGGGGGGAAAGCAGGACTCTAGTGAACAATTATAACGCCTTTTGAGACTCTACTTCACTGGGGGGTTCGGGGCCACCGATGAAGAACGAAATATCGCCCTCTGTTATGCCTCTCCGGAGTCCCTCTCATCATTCCGGCGTGGTTGTGAGGAGGACGAGCAATCGTATGTCGACTTGATGTTCCCATGTAAGCTGGCTAAATTGCGATTTGACCCAATGAACGTATCCCCTAGTAGACATAAATTCAGAAAGATACCCCCATGTGACAATGACAATCAATCCGAGGCTTACACGGCACCCATATACCGGAAGACAAAGAGTGAGACGGCAGAGAAAATACTAAAATGTGAATCCTTGCATTAGGAGGGATGTGTGGAGGTTACGATAAGTTTGGACTTACTTTTCGGGATGGCTGTGAAGGAAGGCAGCTCTCCTCAACTCGACCACCTGGTCCTTCGTAAATCCTTGATCCTCGTTTACGAAGCCCTGATTGCCAATGATGTGATTAACGATACTCTCCTGTGGGTTTTCGCCTTGGCTGTCTCTCTGTGACAGCGCTCCGAAACTCTCAAAAGCCTCTAAGCGATGTGCAGGCACTAGATCCATCATCTGGACATGCCAGCTCTCGGCTAGCTCCTTGTCACTATACTTGGCAGAAGAGTTATGAATACAACCAATAACAACAGCACAGACCAAGGAACCGGATATATACCCGAACTCAGAGTACCACTTAGCGTCCAAAATATCGGCTAGCTGAGCGGGATTGAGATCCATCCCGAGAATGATAGTAACGAAGCCCTTCCATTCGGTGGATTTGAGAGCTACGACAGCGCAAACCCAGAAGGATGACAATGTCCACATGTCAGGGGTTCTCTTCGCTGACAAAAATAGTTGCCTAGCATGATAAATGGTAAGCGCCTAAAAGCGACAATGCTGTTGAGTTTACTCACTCAGTCGTCATGTCGTTATATTTCTCCATCATGAAAATCGCAGGAGGCGAGAACTCATTGTCCAACCACTTCTGCATTTCTTCCGCCATTTTTGGTGATGAGTCCATTGACGGGCCCACCGGCCCATATTTTTTCAAGTATGTCTGGATAGGTGCACCGCCCTTGAAATGCGAGAATATCAGTCGCGCATTCCTGGCCCGGGTCGCATGGTCGGAATAGTTTGGGTATCTATCAGAGAGGAGGTCTTTCCTAAAACGCCAGGGACGAAATGTTAGCACATGTATCTTAAACTCAGGGGCGCTGCTCACAGTGCGCTCTCGCTGACGGAGCCCAGCGCAGATGGGATGGGTTCGCCGTTTGTACTTTGTTGCTATTGTCGAGGATCTTGCCCCTGAGGTCAACAATCAACCTTCAGTACCAGTAACGTCAGATGATCGTGCCTCGCACATACAGAACAAGGGTCTTTAGCGGAGGCATTTGGCTGGCCAACACTTGGTCAATAGGTGCTTCGTTATCAGACGCCTCGTAGAGGGGCATGGCAAATCTCCCGGCGATGATTACGAGAGGGAACGTGAGTGCTATTAGAGAAACACGCATCGTTGATGGTGGATAGCAAAAGGGACGGGAAGTGGAAAGGGAAAGGGGGGGGCTTGAAGCAACAATGGATGACAAAGTATTTACGATCGGTTTAAGCACATATGTGATGTGTCAATACCGTGGCTACCGAGCCTACCAACCAGGCTAAAGTTATGCGACGAAATCAAGAAGGTCTCAAGTCGCGGATGCAGGGTGATGCTACGCGGCTCGGTTGCCTCGGGACGTACAGTGGACCGCCATCACGGAGGCGCCGCTTTGGTTCTTATAATGAATTGGAATGGGATAAGAGAAACAATGTAGCTTCTCCGCGGGCCGCTGCGTTGGTGCATTATTGCATTAGACAACGCTGAGGTCCTGTGGATGAACATGACGGCTCGCACACCGACACAGCTGGAAGTATTCGGCAGGCGGTGCATAAACCGGAATGCTAGCCACGATCCTTTAATTGGTGGTGTGACAACCACTGTTCGCGGATGGATAGGGGCGGCGCCGTCCTCAGAGGGAATGGCTAAGCGGTCTTGGCTGGGGTGCCACCCAACGTCAGAGATAAGACCTCTCTCTCTCTCTCCTCCAAGCAGGCAAAAAAGCATGAGGAGAATACAAGGTGCACGCAATGACTTGTCTACGTCGTCTATAGAAGCGTTTTAGCGCTCCCGGAGCAAACTTCACGCATTCCGATTGGTCCATGCGTGCTCCGGGAGCGTACCCACCTTAAATCACACTAGTTGCTCCCATCATCGCAATCAGCGTCGGTAGCGTCAGTCTAGATGATCCAACCTTTTATCAGAGTGAAACGATAATTAATTGCGAGCTCAGAACCAAGAATGATCGTTTTAGCGACAGGGAAAATCAGAGCAGGTCCTGGCATATAGACCACGACAGGAAAGAAAATATCGAGTGACGGGTGTTGACTCTGTAGAACAATCACTGCGGTTCTACTGCACTGGGTGGGTTGACCCGGTTGCTGGATAGAGCGACCCAGAGTTTCAGGGACCATTGGTGAAGAACGAAATGTCGCCCTTTATTATGCCTCTCCAAAGTCCGTCCTACCGTTCCTGGGTGCTTGTGGGGAGGACGATTAACCGTATATTGGCTTGACGTTCCCATGTAAGCCGATCAAATCGCGTTTAAACCCTTCGGACGTATTCCCTAGTAGATATAATCCAGAACGACCAATCGGTGAGACAAAACTGGCCAATCCAAGGCTTACGCGGTGACCATATCTGGGGGGAACGTGATACTAAAATAGCAATCCTTCAATCAGATGAGATCAGTGCACCAGGTCCATCATCTGGGTGTGCCAACTCTTGGCAAACTCCTCGTCACTGCGGTTGGCATAAGAGCCATGATGCAATGAAATAGAACGACCAACGAAATCCCGGACAGAAAAGCGAATCCGAACCCAAATCTCGAGTACCATTCCATCGCTCAAAACAGCGGTTAGCTGAGTAGAGTCAAGATCCATCCCGAGAATGAAAATGACGAGGGCTTTCCTCTGGGGGGAAGGAAGATCCTGACAACGGCGCCCAGAAGGGTGATAGCGTCCACATATCAGGGGTTTCCTTCGCTGGCACGCTTCCTAGCCTGAGTGGCCTGCCACGATTGACGGCAAGTGCCAAAAAAAAAAACGATGATACTATAGAGTTTACTCACTCAGTCATCATGCCACCGTATTTCTCTATCATATAAATTGCAGGAGCGCTCGCGGTCCAACCACTCCTGCATTTCTTCCGCCGATGAGTCCATGGACGATCCCACCGGCCCATGTGTCTGAAAGAGTGCACCACCGGTCGCGCATTCCTGGTTCTGGTCGCAGGGTTGGAATAGTTTGGGTATCTATCAGAGAGATCTTTAGCCAGATGTTAGCACGTGTATCTTGAACTCAGGACCGGTGCTTCCAGTGCGGCCTCGCTGACAGGGCCCAGAACATATGGGTTCGCCTTTTGCAACAAGTCACTATTGGCGAGGATCCTCCCTGAGGTCGATAATCGACCATTAGTTCTAGGAGCATCAGATGCACAAAACTAAGGTCTTAAGAGAAGATACTTTACTTGCGGGCACCTGGTCAACAGGTGCTTCGTTGCTTCATGGAGGGGGCGAGGCAAGGCTGCTGATGATGAATATGAGAGGAAGGGTAATTGCTATTAGAGAAACGCGCATCATGGGTGATGGGTGGTAAGGTAAGGCCGTAGGTGGAAGGGGAGTGGAGAGCGTGAATAACAGAGTATTCACCACCGCTACATGTGAATATGAGCATTGACATGCTTGCCGGGCCTAAGCGTACGCGACGAAACCAACGATGTTTCAAGAATAGGGAACGGTGCTGGTAGTTATATATTAGACGATACGGCGTACCATCATCACGAAGGCGCTGTTTTGAAGACTGCCTGAGGGAAAGCTTCCCCGCAGGCCAATGCGTATATAGATAATTGCAATATGAGGCCGCAGCGTCGTCCTGCGGATGATGATAACGGTTGCCTTGACGAAGGAACGCCGGCTGGCATCATCATGGCACAGCCGGAAATGTTCGGCACAGAGTGGGGTGCATTGTTCACCGGATGGCAGGTCGACTACCCGCCGCCGCCGATGATTTAACCACCAGTGGGTGGCGGTGATAGCCATTGTTCGCGGATGGATAGGAGGATTCACGAAACCAGACTTGAGTGGCCCTAACCGAGGTGCCACCCAATCTCATAGATAAGACGCTCTGCCTTTGCCTCTAAACAAGCCTAAAAGAAGTAAACAAGGAGGCAAGGTGCGTTCAAGCACCGCGAATCGGGAGGGGAAATCTTATTCCACGTGAGCGAGGGTTGAGGGACAAAGGCAAATTTGGAGTCCCGGTCCTTCCCCACCAATTGTCCCCTTCCGCTTTATGAGCTGTACGACTCTTGTCCCGGACAAAACATACACCCATCTTGCCTTCAAAACCCCCCATTCCCTCTCCATACACTCTTCCCCTCATCCAAAATAATCCCTTCCATCTCCGCCAGTCCAGATGACCACAACATTTCCTTCTTCGTCTTCTTCAACGCAATCTCTGTCTCACTTCCCAGACGATTCGACTTCCTCCTGGTTCCTACCTCCAACCCCTCCTCCAACCCTCAATCGACCCGCTCTCTCCTCAGCAATGAACTGGCTCTCTCATAAATCAAACGCATCGATCGCTAGCCTCAGAGGTCGCTCAGACAGCGTCAATCGCGACCGCGAGTCCCAACCGCCTCCGCCCCGAATGATGCGCATCAGCGAGCCAATCCCCTTACGCCCCGAGCCTAAAAGCTATTTTCAGGCTAATCCACGACCAAGAACGACTGGAAGTCAGGTCCCAAACCTCCCGCAGCAGCAGCAACAACAATCTTCGCCTTTGGCTGGGTCGCCCATTTGCATCCATCGGTCGGACCTTCCACCCATCCCCCAATCCCCCAACGTATCATTTAGCCTTAGGTCCTCCAGGAGCTCCCCCAGCCTTAAATCCCCAGTATCCTCACCATCATCTCAGACTTTCAAAGCACCCTATGCACCGTTATCTCAAAGCCAGGCGGTTCCCTGCAGTCAGGTTCAAGATGGTGTCATGACGACGACAGTCACGGCGCCAATTACGCCCAGGATCACGCCCTTCACGACTCCGTCGACCCAGGGTGCAGTACCGCTTCCTGCGGTCTCTGCTGGCACGAGAGCTGCACACTCGTTGTCCATCATTACCACATCTTCAGTTCCTCCTCAAGCGCCGTTCGAACCGGTTCTGGTTTCTCCGTGGGCGACCTCTTCCATCCCATCCAATATGAAGCCTAGTCAATTCATCATCTCGCTCGAGACAGCCACTGCAACTCATCGGACGACCCTCAGTACACTGACATCTCGGCCATCATTCCTCGCCGACTACCTAAATGACCTCAAGGATAAGGACCCAGAGGCAGATGTCGAAGCGGACGTCGATAATCTCGATGCCGCGTCCACTGCATCTACCTCCGCCCTCCCTTCCCCTTTTACCCGAGCATTCAGTGCCCACCTGACCAGTCAGGGCCTCCACGAATCCCAAGCATCATCTAGCCGCCTTCACATCTTCTTGGACCGACCCTCGACTCCATATGCGCACATCCTCTCCTATCTACGCTCACCCACCAACAGCCCTGCATTTTTACCACGCTCAGCGCAACTCCGCGCACACCCGATGAACAACGATAAATTGGACGCATTATACGAGCTCAGAGAAGAGGCGGTGTATTTAGGCCTGAAGGAGCTAGGAGAGTTGTGTGACGTGGAGCTGAAGCGGTTTTACAGTGTGCGGATCAGTGGCGTTGGACATGGACATGGGCGGTCGGAGAGTGATAACACACAACCACCGATCTCTCCTATCTCGAGCTCCCGGTTACAGGGTCGGAGGTCGACGGAGCACTTGAGGAAAATGGCGACGATGGCGAGTCGGGCCGGATCCAGTCAGGTGGCGGCTGTGCCGGAATCGGTGCACGAGACCGACGATGGCGACATTTCCCCAGAGAGCGCAGTAGGGGTTTCGACGATCAGCATGCTTCCTTGGCGACAAGGAGCGGAGTTGGGTATCCGAACGTCTTTAACCGCCTCTCTAGAGAGCAGGACATCCTCTGAGGGCGCCGACGTGGACATCGCGACCACGACGAAACCGATCCCAATCCTTGATGCTTTTCACCGCGATAGACCGCTTCCTCAACCAGACCACCATGATCACTCCTCGTCGGTAAATACGGTCATGGTCGGCCCTGCATTGGCGAATCGGGCGAGGAGTGAGAGTCGTACGGGGCATGGTGGAAGGACTGGATCGGTCGTTGTTCCTCCATCAGCAGCAACCGCAGCGATGGCTGGACGGACGTCGTTCTTGCCCACCATGACCTCACCTGTAACGCCCCATCATTCGATGCACAGCAGTGCGACCTGGTTGTGATTACGCGCTCTTCTTCTGTTCCCTTCCGGCGCTCTGGTGGAGGCTGGCCCGCCAGGTGGATGTCTCTTGGTCTTCCTTTTCTTTTATTCTTACCCTTCGTAACGACCTCTCATGAATCGCCTCTCTCTGTGTGAATTTTTTTCTTGGTTTGTTCTTCTCGAGTTATGAGCTCCTCTCTTGGACTTTTGTGAGCTACGCCACTGTATCAATTACCCGTTTTGTATTTTCTCCGGTTTTACCTTATCTTGCTGTATCCGTCAATACTTTTGTATCAACAGTCGTTGTTTCGGATATATACCCTTTGTTGTGCAAAAGAGCAGTAATTGTGTATTTTACAGCAGCAGCGCCCGTAATGTTCTAGACCCTAAATGCGTTCACCGTACACATTCCATAGCAGTGCGCTGAACTGGCTTACTGGCTTTGGGTCTCTTGTTTGTTCCCAGTTTTACCTACCCCCATTCAGCCGCCGATTTGCATTTCATTACCGAGGTACGGTGCAGACCAAAAAGAGTATGTAGATTCCACTCTTGGGCGCTAATCGACTTTCTTTGTCCCAGCGATCGAAGGACAATACACTGCCGCACAGCCCGATGAGTGCTGAATGGTATCAGCATATTCGGCTGGGCCAAGGCCAGACTCTGACACCCGCTCACACCGCTGCTTATCAAAGTATGTCGTGCAGTATCACTGAGGCCTTGCATCGCAAACACTGAGCCCTGACGTGAAACTAGGTATGCACCCAGCCTTGATGAGCTGCTTCAATGCATGGAGGGCGAACCAAGACGAGGCCAACTGGGACATCGCCGTCCAAAGCAAGTGCTACCTATTTTACGCCCGCTTCACTGGAGAGAACTCGAAACGCTTCCGACCGTTGCACATGCCAAAGCGCCTGCCCTTTGAAGATAATAGGTGGCGTGTTGGATGGAAGCATACCAAAAACGATAGCGCTGGGCCATGGTTATTGGATCCACTGCATGATTTGGCTGTCGCTCTGATAGAGCTCCTCCAAGTTGGGGACTTGAGCGATATTCTGGAGATCGACCTCAAGGTTCCTGAGGCACCATCCCCACCATCACATCTTGCCAGGAAGAAGAAGAAGAAAGCTGCGGGCAACTTGAAGAAATCAACTGATCAACGGATGACCGTCAGCTATAATCTCGGCCCAAGCAATCGCGGCACCAGCAGCGAAGACTATTATGCGTGAGGCGCCATTCTTCTGATGGCATGACCTTAAATTGATACCGTGATACTTTCCACCAGGAGCTTTGAAAGATCCCAAGACAGATCGGGCATTGGGTATGGATCTAGTCATACTGGGACTTACAGTAACGGCGGGTATGGCGGGTATGGCGGATACGATTCTGACCCGTAAGTGTATCCACTTTTCGTCATCGCGGTACCGCTAGCCTTGGTGCTGATACGCGTAATTAGTTATAGTGGAGCCGACTGGACAGCGTGCGACAAGGAGTGCGGTTGGTGTGGTCGGTGTATCGAGAGTGTCACCTGGGAGTAGTACTTCAAAGGGAATTAATCATACATAAACTCCCGCAACAGAAACATATAGAATGAAAAACGCGGACTGTTGTACTGAATACCGCCGATCACCATTGATACAACCACGTCGAGTCACCTAAACATATATTCAATAAGCAGTAGTGAGCTCGCGCGCTCTTGTCGTGGAACCAGAGGAGGCTTGTGGCGTCGATCGTGGTCGGCAAGTCCCGTCACTACCCGCGACCCTTTCAAATCATCTCGCCGATAGATTTTGGATCGAACATGGGTGGCCAGGTAGTGCTTGTCACCGGTGCATCTAGGTGATAATTCCCTTCCGTATACACATGTTTCTGAAGTGACTAACAGGCTTCACTTTGAGGGGCATCGGGCTAGCGGTAACACGCATACTGTTGAGCAAATTCGCAGTCGATGTCGTGGCCTTTCAGCGGACCACGTCACCAGAGCTCACCCTGCTCAAAGAGGCACATAACAAGTCATTGACCATCGTCGAAGGGGACGTGTGAGTTGGGTTAGGGTGAATCATCATCACCTATATCACGGCCGCCTGATTGGTTGCGATAAGTACTTCGGCTTCCGCTATCCAGGACGCAGTCACGACTGCGGTATCCACCTATGGATCTCTCTCAGCTTTGGTCCTGAATGCGGGCACATTGCACCCCCTCGCCCGCATAGGCTCGGACATCCCTGACCTCGTCGATAAATGGAAGAGCCTATTCGACGTCAACTTCTTCTCGTTGGTGCAAACTGTGCATTTAGCGCTCCCACACCTGCGGGAGAGTCAAGGTACGGTGGTCTTTGTGAGCTCGGGAGCGGCTACAGGAGGCGTTGCGGGATGGGGAGCGTACAGCGCGAGCAAAGCAGCGATGAATTCATTGTGTAGGTGGGTTCAGCTGACGTGCCATGATCATAAACTACTGCGATTTGCTTGTAATGGGATGCTTAGAAATTTTCTTCCCCTCTTGTGATTAAGAACTCTTGCTTCGGAGGAGCCAGGAATTGTGGCAGTGGCACTGAGACCGGGAGCAGTCGATACTGGCGTGAGTGACATTAGCAATCGCCTTCCTAGATTGTTGGCATCTCGTACTCATGTTCGCCCTCTTCCCTAAAGATGCAAGCAACTATACGCGCTATAGGTGAAGCTTAGCGTTTCTGTGTCTGCACCGGAAGGCACTGCCCCCTGACAAGCATACCCTTTGGACAGGCGGCGCTCATATGTCGTCCAAAGACATTGCGAAGTTCACCGGACTTCACGAGACCGGTACACTCGTCAAATCAGAAGACTCCGGTCATGTCGTTGCCGCCCTTGCAGTCAATGCTGGGAAGGACCTCTCCGGCAAGTTTGTCAGTTGGGACGAAGAAGCAATGGCTCCGTTTAGAAGATAAAATAAGCGAGTCCATTCTAAAGATAAATGAAGGTGATGAAGTAAAATGGAGTAGGGGCCAACAAAAGCATCAATAGACGCGAAGCAGCCCAAATGATCACGTGGGCGAGTCCCACACCGATAATCTAAGTCGTGTCGATTGAGCACCAGAGAACGGACGTCTCGCGTTATCCTGCCTCAGTATGTCTTGGGAGGCTGGCGAGCCTTCATCTGATAGCTTTCCTCGTCGGAAGTACTGTATGGGTTCCCCGAGATAAAGCTTCCTGGCCAGATTGGAACATACACCTGTACTCGAGACGATGATAGATTCAATACAAAGCAGCAAGAATGGCAGCCAGAGGCACTTACGATGATCGAAATGAGGAGCGGAAAGCAGTCTAAGCAATAGAAATAGGACTCGGTCGTCATCAGGTGACCTTGACCACCCTCCGAGGCTTCAGCAACTCGGAAGGCAGATCGAATCTGAGTGAGATAATGATAGATCTAGCGCATCTCCGGACAAAATCCTGTAAACGCCCCACGCACCAGAATCATAATACAGCTGATAAAAATGGCAGCGGAAAACGTTCTCCAATCCTGATACCACGGCCTCCCAGTCATCTTATCCCGTAACCAAACACTTGGTTCCTGCTTGTATACTCGATGGTTCCAGATAACGAAAAGGGCGATAAACATGCAGAAAGAGGCAAGTTGAAGGATCATTCCAATGATGAAAGCCTTAGAGAGAGTATGGCCGACAGTTATGAGTGGATGGTTGCTGGTGATATTGGTGTTACTATACCTTGACGCCAGAGTTGCGACGTGACTGGTCGGTGCTAGTTACCATGCTTGCACCGGCAGCCTAGATAATTATTTCAGCGACAGATAGACGAGAGCCTGTTGATCTCAACGTACTTGAAACAGGAAGGTGCCAATATCCGATGAGAGGAAATACTTCGTCAGCTTCTCCGGTTTAACAAGAAGGTATTGGCCCATTCGGAGCTCCATTGCCAGGCGGCCAAGAAGCATGTAGACTGATTGATGGTCTTTCGCAATGAGCAGGCTATATAACCTCCTTGGAATACGGGACATAACGCACCTCCAGCGACGAAAAAACACGGCTGGTGTCTCTATGAGTATGAGCAATGGTATTTCAATTTTCCATCTGCGATCTTCACTCACACTAAGGATAGTGAGAAGATACATGATGAGGAATGTGTCTGGATGTGGAGAAGTCAGCAAAAGTCTATCACGCCATGTTGACATTGCTAAACTTGCCTGTCGAATCCGGCTGGCTATGAAGAGGATATCGGAAAGCGAGACCGGCGCAGTATCCAACTGCACCTATCGCAATGCAGAACATGTACTGAAGGGTGAAGAGTATCAGCTTCGATCATAAACATGAACTGATAGGTCACCTTTCCACCAATCCTCCATATGTTATAAAATAAAGCGAGTGTCGTAGGGAGATAAAATGCCAGCGCTATTGTCGTCAGCGCGTTAGACGTGATGTACCTAACATGGACCATGCATTGAAGGCAGTTGGTATCCTCAACCGAACGGCGTTAATGATCGAGGTAGCTTACTTTAACGGATTGCGGGGATCATCCTTGGGATCTACGATTGAACTGGTGGATTCAGTGACCACTACAGTAGCTCCCGAAACTACAAAGAGAGTGCAAAGCAACACCACTGATTGCATAGATGTGAGGTATAAGAGAAAGTGGGAAGTAAGAAGACGTATTTCACAGAGCAAGGAGTCGAGAGTCAAGAATCAAGAGCTGAAAGCATTGCACTGCGTGCTTAAGAGTCCTTTGCATGAGCCGGCCGCCGTCGAAAACGAAGTCCCTTAGCAACTAACTACGCCGGAGGGAGGCCGAGGGTTCTAGCACTAGGCACATACGCGTTCCAGGCAGGGGTAGTGCGGTCGTAGGCATATTTCAGTAGTGGGGGTGGCAGTGCCTGTTGTAGCTAACAATTGTTCTTTCTGTCACGGCCGCCGCCCCATGATATCTAATCAAACTGCTTCATTTTTCCTATGAACGGTTCTTAGACTGGATGGTAGACTAATCAATCCTTCAAAATACAAATTTCCCCTGCATAGTCAGATTGATTCTACGCTCGGCCATCTATACCAGACGACATATATCTTTTAACATCTATGAACTTCAGTCAATAATTCCTGATGCTTGCCGAGAATAGTGATAATTTGGATGTTTGCGGCGATATAAACGCTGTCCCGGCTCACTGGGTTCGCAAGCAAGACAATCACCCCTCCCGATTCGTCAGCTGCCTAGGTTTCTTACCCCAGAGACACGCCTCATTTGTTGTGAGCAAACGGAGTTTGACTGCAATAACCGGTGGTATGACTTTTAACCACTATGCTTCGCCTCGCTTAGAGTACACCCGAATTTTGACTCTTGTCAACCTGTGCAAGGGGAAATACATTCGCGAGACCAGGATCCTTAAATAAAAGATGTTCTTGTAGTTATGGAGTAACACATGCCCTGGGGCGCAAGTGTGTTCGTTGGAACGAAGAAGAAATGCTTTATCCCATACAACACACATAGGTCAATTCCAAAGGAACTGGATGCATTGGCTTTGTAATGGCGAAGTAAAATGGGAGTGGGACATCCGCAATAACCCCATGGTAGCGCAACGGACCCCCACATAGAGTGAACGGCCCTAGCGTCAGTGTCAGAAGGTCTTCTCAGAGACTTGCTGATGCGGATCTTGAGAACCACGGAGTGTGGCGTCGCCTGCCAACGAAGGCACGTCTCGTTCTGCGAGCCCCCCGGATGTCTTAGATGTTTCGTCGAGCTTCATTTCGTGAGATCCAGTGTTTTCTTCGTCTGTGGTAATACGCGGGATATCGTTCGAGATGAATCTACCTGGCCAGAATGGGATATACACCTATACAAATATGGGTCGTGTCAGCAAAGTGTATTCCCAAACGGCAAAACCGGTGGAGGGAACACAATACGTACAACGATCGCGATAAAGAGTGGTAATGAGTCGAGACAGTAGAAGAAATACTCTGTCGTTGACAGGTGACCCTGGAAGCCTTCCGAGTTCTCAACGACACGGAAGAACGATCGGACCTATAGAGTTATTGGGCACTCAGGCTCAGCGTGTGTTCTGTGGGGGAAGATCCCACTGCAAACCGGTCCACATACTAAGATTCCAAGACAGCTGAGAAGCAGCGAGGCATCCAACGCTCTCCAATCCTTATACCACGGCTTGCCTATGGTCTTATCCCGCGTCCAAACTTCCGGGGCGTATTTGCGTACTTTGAAGTTCCAAACGGCAAAAACGAGAGTGAAAATTCCGAATGATACGAGTTGAAGGGCCAGTCCAGCGAGGAAGATCTACGCGGCAGGAATGCGTTTAGTTTGTGGTATCTGTGAGGATGCCTGGGAGATCAATCATACCTTGCGGCCAGTGTCACGACTCTTCAGGTTTAAACTAGTTGACAAGCCTCCACCGGCAGCCTACAGCGTAAATAGATCAGTGAATAATGGTTCTAACCCGAGATGCTAGGTAGTTGCAGCGTACTTGAATGAGGAACGTGGACACATCTGATATGAGGAAGTACTTTGTAAGTTTTTCGGGTTTCACAAGAAGGTATTGGCCCATTCGGAGCTCCTTCGCAAGGCGACCGAGAAGAACGTATACTGTATGAGAAATGGTTAGTACGCCAAGTAGCCATTATGAGGCTGTCTTCAACCTACCTCCAGCGATGAACGCGCAAGGCTAACGAATTGATAACGGTACGTAAGTGGCTGAGAATACAGAATGTCGCCCATGATTCTGACTCACACTGAGAACGATGAAGAGATACATTCCAATGTAAATCCCTTGAACAGAATAATCAGACACAGCGCGCCGCGGCGTAGAATGTGGTTAAATTCACCTTTAGACTCTGGCTGTTTGTGAAGAGCATACCGAAGGGTGAGACCAACACAGTAGCACAATGCTCCTACTGCTATGCAAAGCATGTACTGATCAGAGGGTAACGGTCAGTTTTGGTACTCTGACGCAGGTAGGATTTGACAGTGACGTACCTTTGCACCCCTTTTCCATATGTTGTAAAATAAAGCAATGGTCGTGGGGAGATACAATGCAAGTGCGATCGATGTGAGCGTGTTGGATGTGATGTATCTGACGTAGGAGGCCACCATCAGACAAAAATGTATCAAAGAAATTGGTGAAGGTGCGCCCGTCGGCAGTTGGCGCTGCCGTCCGTAACACGTGGGCTCACCTTAGCGGATTATAAAGATCATTCTTGGGATCCGCAAATGGATCAGCTGGCCTGGGCACTGTCACTTTCGCCGCTGCACAAAGGAAGAATATACTGCACAACAAAATGAGTGAACGCATGGTAGTGGGAAGGGAGGGAAAACAAGAATTGCGAGTCAAGATGTACCTGCAATGCTTTAAGAGGTGTGGTCTGGCTGGGGACCGGCGGCCGTGGAGAAACCTGGAGAAACCATGGAGCTAGTTTTCTTTGACGCCCTGATTTCAGGGGTTTCAACGCGGTCAACTTTCCTCATTCGGACAACTCGGGACCCGGTTGAAGCGTAGAACGTCCCACAATCCCAACGATACGAGGATCTCAACGTTGCTACTTGAAGTCAATTCACACCTTTCGTGAAAATACTGGGCGTTTCGTTGTATAGAACACCTCCGGGAATCGCCAACCAAGCCCCACATTGATGCCCAGAAAGGCTGAGTGCCCAGTTTGTCAATCTACCAAATGGAGGAAGCAGTCTTCCAGTGGCCTCCTCGCCTGTAGCGAGGGTCATATCCTGCAGGTCGCTAAGTGCAGAATTATGGGTATTCTTTCCAGCGTTTTCAAACCAGCCGATTCGTATCTTACAGACATACTTGGCTGAGGGGCAAGACGACGAATTTCGAATGGCACAAGGAGCTATGCGGAGGCATGTCAAATCGCAACGTAAGAGAGTAGAGAGGACAACACGCGCCGATCAGCGAAGTGAGTGATTTTACTCTCATAGCATTACGCTTCCCTAACCATAGGTAGAATTGTATGGCGAACGGGCAAAATTCTTCTACTACCAGTGTCAACAATTAATACTCCGCCTCCAGGTTCGCGCTCTGGTCAAGCTATGGAGGCTGCCTGCTCAAGAGTTTGAGGTAAGTCGTTGATGACTAAGTTGCCTACCGCAGTCAGCCGAAAACACCATTTGTAGATTTTATGTCGGGACATTTGGGCGCTACACCTTTCCTTGCTACCTACTCCGCCTCACCCTGCACCTATGGACGAAGCTAACAAGGTTAAGAAGGATGGCCACGACGAGGGCCATTCGGAAGTCGAGGTGCCCCGACCCCAACCCGGAAACCAATCTGGTGAAGACGAAGAAGGAAGTGATGGGTCTTCTAGTGACAGCAGTGCAACCTCAGATGAAGACGAGGAGGCGCCCCCGAAGCCCAGACTTGACCCTGACCCACAAATGGTTAAACTGCTTCAGGAGGCATCAGACTCTGAATCCACCCGGTCTCGATCTTCCTCACTATCACGGTCATCGTCGCCTGGACTTGGGAAAGCCGTGTTCAGACGCAGATTTGCCAGCCCCGCAGCGAATATCGCCGTCCTCTTTGTGGCGTGTTGGACGTTACGGGTTCCTGTGACATATATGGACTTTATTAAGTGAGTTTCTTAACTCGTAGTCATTAGGAAAACATGGAGTGAAGAATTGTGCTGATCGATGCTCTGCCTAGACTGATTGAATCCTACGAGCTACCGTATTTGAACCCATTGAAGCTGCTTTCGCCAACACTATTGCCGCCATTGACAAACGCCCTGGAGCAAGCGATCGAACCTCGCGTGAGTCACGTACACAGCTAATTTGGCTATCGTCCTGACCGTACACGGGATTGCAGCACCCTCCTAATGTGATCCTCCTTCACGAGATCACGTCCCGCCTCGCCAAACTCATGCACGTAGATTTTGGTATTACAGTCCCAGAGATGAACTCAGCTCCAATATTCTGGAGGGCGGTACATGTGTTCAAGGGGTCAGGTACGCGCTCATTAACGGAAGTATTGTATCCGGCTTAACATTATGTGTAATCGTCAGCTGTACTTTACTCCATGACAAAAGCTCTGGCTTCGATCTTGGAAATACCACTCGCCCTCCATCGATCACTGGCTCCGAAACCCGGTGTACAACATCACAAGTACAAGGCGGTGAAGAGCCGGCACGGAGATAATGCTCCTCCGGAAATGTCAGTCATCTCTACCGTCGTCCTGGCAATCAAGCTGGTCTACGGGCTGGACGGCAAAGAGAGGTTAGATAGATACCTCTTTCTTGTGAGAAACGCATTCTGCTCATGCAGTGTGACGCCCTTTTCAGACGCCCACAAACGGACGATGACCCAGCTAGCTGCTTCCCTGAACCCGAGCCGTTCTTTGCTATGCTGCGCGAACACCTAGAGATGGTTCGAAGGGGCCCAGGGAGTATATTATCGACTAATTCGCAGCGGTGAGCTTCCAGTTCAAGGACGAGCGAGTGTAGTGCGCGATGCTGAAGCCATTGTAAATAGACCCGTTGCCGAAATGGATGAGGGAGAAATAGACACATATCTAGACTTTTGTGAGAAGGCTCTACTCCCAAACGAGACCATGGAAGAGAACGACACAGGTTAGTTGGGTTTATGTGTGAAACAATTGTTCGTGCTGGAATGCCCCTCATATTCAGGATTTCGATCTGTATCGCGCTTCTTCCCAATTCGAAGCCAGGAGGCTCGCGTTTCTCCTCTGCCTGCTACACCAGTTGCTGCAGTCCGGCTTCCAGCGATGACTTTGTGCGGGCCTCCCCTAGAGGGTGATCCCACCGCCAACGACACTTTTCTTCTCCCAGCGCAGGATCACATGGTATTTCACTGTCAGGACATATTAGGATATCTTCCGGAAGACTATGAGCTAGTACTTGAGATTGCGGGAAACTGGGTCGGAACGGGGAAAGAGTCGGTCGCGATCCTAGTGGAACGCTTCGAGAGAAGGTTAGGCAGATTGGTCGACCAGCAGAAACACCTCCAGAGGCAGGATGCAAAGAAGAAAAAAGTCTAACCCTAATGCAACTTTTGCGTGCCCATACATCGGCTGCAAGCGGCCATGTGGCATATTCAATCGGCATCTCCCGGAGCCAATCGATCTACACCACTTGAGACTTTTCATAACTACTATACCTGTCATGTCTACCGATCTTAAAACCATCCAGCGCCAGCTGAAGATCAAGACTGGTGTGGTTAAAAGGTCAGGAAATCTCATCAGTCTGCATAGGGGATGCTTACATGACATCACGAAGGCAAATCAAAGAGCTCAACCTCTACCGTCAAGAAGAAGCGGAAAACGTACAGAAGGTTGAAAAGCTCAAAGCAGCGGCAGCGGATGGTGCTGACATTCGACACGCTGTAAGCTCTCGGATACAACACCTCACTAAAAAGGTATTAGGGTAAAATCTGACGGGTTGCTTTACAAATAACAGGAGACGGTTCTGAACGAGGCCAAGAAAATGGTCCCAGATGCTCAAGGAAGAACTGGGAAAGCGGTAGATGACCTCAAAGATCTGTTGGTGAGACCTTCTCTTCGGCGACCTTTGGATCAGTCCTGACACATTTTGCAACACAGGCCCAGGCAACAAAAATACCTGAGTTGGCTGACGATCTAGATATAATCAACGCCAAGAAAGCACTAGAGCAGGCTGAACTGTGAAACTTCCGTGTACGATGTAAAATCAACTACTTTCTGCAACAGAACTGGGGTCCGAATCTTCCGAGCCTTGCGGTGTGCCAGACTCAGTCGGTGCTCGTCCCGGCTCTGTTCGCAAGGTCTTTAATCGCTCAAGTGCTGCGACGATCCCAAGCCATGCAACCTTCTCCGCGCGAGTCTCCTGCAAGCCCTGTCGATCCGTCTCACGCTCCGAGGAGCTTGCTGTTGCTGCGCCATGCCTTGGAGGCCCAAGACCTAATGCAGGTGGAACGAAATCGGGCTGTGGGGCGATGATTGACGACGGCGATATCTTTATCTGCCTCATGTCATACAGGGCCTTCCTAAGGGCGTGTTGGATGTTCTGATCAGGGGTGCGAAATATGTCAGTGAGCAATGTTAAGTACACACAACGGAAGATGAAGACAGAGGGTACCTCCAGCGAATGGAAATACAGATTTGCGCGGTCGACAAAGAGTTCAGAACGTTCCTCTCCAGTCGCTGTCGCTTCTTTGGGTAGGTCTTGGGAGGTTATATCTCCGTCGTTAGAGGTTTGAGCTTCTCCGTTAATCGCTGGAGGATGATCTGGCTCTAGGTCGGGCAATGCAAGGAGTCTCATGGAGGAAGCCGCCAAGCGAAGAAGGTTTACGATTTGCTGAAGCAGAGGACAATAAGAACCCCTCCAGCTGGCGAGGTTCGCCCGAAGCCCTCACCACGTCAACATCACCTAGAGCGCGTATTTGCCTCGTACTAGGGCTAGTTTCTTCTAATTGTCCTGGCTCATTCAGGTGTATGTCTGTCCTCCCGAGGATATCAGGAGCGTTTTCTTCCATATGAGCAAGCAGGAATTGGAGGAGTAGGAAGAAGTACGGCGTTCATACTATTCCCACGAAGACAAATGTCCAACGACAACGACGCTGCCTTGACTGCTCGATTTCAAGCTACATTGCCGTATCATCTATTCGCTGTATCCCCTTCTCTCGCGTCGTTACATGCCGCTCGCAACCAGCGTCTCAACGGAGGTCCCAAACCGACACCTTCATCTTGCACACGATGCGGAAACCTACTTGCTTCTTGCCGACTGGTGTCTAGGCGAAAAGACCAGAAAATGACATCGAGATCGTCTAAGGAGTCGTTGGATGTTTTGCCCTCTGCCGCACCACATATCCATTTGGTGGTCACCTGCCGGGCATGTGGAAAGAAGGATACCAAGTCGGTCAGGTGTGTGCGGATGCGGAATGACCAACAGCCCGCTGTTCGTGACAGGCCTAGGAGGGAAACAAGGACAGGAGGTACCGAGCTAGCTTCTGATTCTGGAAGTTCAGCCGGTCAAACATTGGCGATGATCAAAGATACTTTGGTGGGTACGCTTGGTGGATCATTTCCAACAGTTAATTTACAATTCGACAGGCGCCCGGAGCCATTCATTCTGCAGCCGAGAAACGAGGCGAGATCAAGTCAGCTGTCCCTTGGAAACCGCCGTCGTCGAAGGCGAAAGTTGCAGTAAAGCAAGTCACACATGGCGTCCGACCACAAACAGCCTCAGTCACCTCCAACGGCTCTTCGCTGTCATCGAGAAAGGCGAGAGATCTGGAAGGGATGCTGGAACGAAGCCGGCAACATGAGGTCACAAAGCGGCTGTCTGTGGGGAGCAAGCTTAGTGATTTCTTACATGGCTTGGGGGCACCTTGAGCAAATCGCGGAATCACCCGAAGCAGAAAAAATATCTAATAGGTCTTGACCATAATTAGTCCTCCTTCTCGTTCTCCAGCTCGCCGTCATCCTCCCTCTCATCTGCGAGTTCTTTCTTCTTGGTGAGGGCCCTGTTTTTATGCACCATGGATCAACGGGGTAATCACAGGTGTTATGCGTTGAGCGGCTTACCGGTACCCGATACGGAGAATGAGGAAGTACCAGAACAGGTTGACGAGTTGGAGTAAGAACAGAGGTGTGAAGATCTGCCACCGCATCCTACAGATCAAAAGGAAGCGAACATAAGTTGGTGGGTGGTGTTACGTATTGAGCGTGACGCACCATCCAGCCATCCAAACGCCTTCCCTGGGCGACCATCGTTGAGCCCATAGTCTGTGAGTCAAGAAGGTCAGCCATCGATCGAGCTGATATGTTCTACTACGCACGGTATCAAGTCAAAATCGTAGTACACTGAGTACAAGAAGTACAGGTTCAGGTAGTGCCTCATGTAACTAAATCCAAGCGCATGATTAATGGGCTGTTGAACCGAAATTCTCCAGTGAATGACGTACGTCCATACGAAAACAAGCATGGCGAACACAATGTTCGCGGCCATCTCCAGCTTTACGTGGTGGAGCATTAGAGCAGACTGTCGCAGATGTATTAAGATCGACATGCCAAGCACTGCGAAATCGCGTAGACTCACAGCAAGGAAGATGTCAGAGGTGTCCATCGTGATGAAGACCGCGTTCCCAATGGGTGTCAAGTTGACTAAGTAGCTCCATCTACACGCAAAGCGAGAGGGATAAGTGCGCCTGCTGAAGATACCCTGAGGATATACTTGCCCGATAAGCCACAGAGTGACAATGTGATGGAGCACCAACTCCTTGAAGTCCTTCCGGGGTTTTTCCAGCCCGAGGACCAGGACTAGGAATTGTTGCAACCAGTATGAGAACTGAAGGAGGTAGTAGGACTTCATGAAGCCAGTCATTCGCCAGTACGGGTATTCTGACAAATACCACGCGTTAGCGCACACATTGCCAACGGTAATACCCGGATTGCTTTCTACCATTGAAGAAGGTTTCCCCCTTAAAGTACCAGCCGTCGCTCAGATACATCACAAACTTCAAGGATTGTTAGCATAAGACGCGTAATGGATGCTCGTTGCGTATGATAACATACCAAACCAAACGATCCTGATATAGTGAAGTAGAAGATCGCGTAGGCCTGTTCAGCAAAGCGATCCACATATCGCTCCTTTCGTATCCCGAGCCTTAGAGCTAGTGGCCGAAGGACGTGAAGAACGAGCAATTGCCGAAGGAACGAGAAAACTACAACATAGTAGACTAGGAAAGCTATGTCCTACGTGATGTCATGTTCGTGTAAAGATTGTGGTTCAACTCCAAGTGGTAAATAAGGGCGTACTCACACCGTAGCCTTTCCGATACAGCGTACCCTTCTCTGACTCCCCTGCATGGTACTGAATGAACAACATGTAATTGAATGGGTTCCAGACCCCAGGCGCGAATAGTTGCCAGTTTAACCAAAGGACGATCGGAACACACAGGAGAGTGAATGCCGAGGCTGCCGCAGATAGCATTCAGCGATTGTAGATGGCGGGAGCAATTTACTACTCACAAGGCACCCTCGCCCAGTTTAAGGTAATGATATCATTCCATAGTGTCGCCGTCGCAATGAAAGGATTTGGCAACACCGCCAAGGGTCCTTTCCGCCGCGAACGCCGTTTCGTTACAGTTGGGGTGCTGGGCTCAGTATCCGTGGGGCTATGGGGTCGAGTAGACTCGATTATTATTATGCAAGGCGTTTGGAAAGAATACAGTGACTAACGAGGCGTTAACAAAAGGACCGGTAAGGTGATGCGTCGAGTCCGCTCTAATAGAAGCATAACCTCGGCGAGTTTTCTAGGCTGTTTAGTATAGACAACGCTTACTCTATTCGCTCAATGATCTCCTTGACAGAGTTTGATCGTCGTCTTGCCGCGGCTGCTTCCATCCGAGATGTTTTGGAAGTGATGAGTGTGAGCAAATTCGCTCGGCCCGTCGGCCGCGTCCCGACTTTTTGAAATATTACGTATTTGTCGACGCGATGAGCCGTCTCACTATTTCCACACCATCCTTTGTCCTGATAGGGACACTTGCAGGCGTTCTATTCAGTCATGAAGCCCCGGTAGTCGGAAGAGGAGAAAGCCGTCTGAGTAACGCGTCCATACGATTCCCACGAAGACAAATGTCCAATGGCGAATGACAACAACGCGCTGCCACTACCCTCATTATCTGCTCTTGCGTCGCGACATGCCGCTCGAAACCGGCGTCCCAACGGAGGTCCCAAGCCGACACCCTCATCATGCACGCGATGTGGAAACCTACTTACTTTCTGCAGACTAATGTCAAAGCGACAAGACATCGAGATCTCGTTGAAGGGCTCGTTAGATGTTTCATCCTCAGCCACAAGAAATATCCATTTGGTGGCTATCTCCCATGCTTGTGGAAAGGACGCTAAATCGATTAGGGATATGCCTCAGAAGTGGAAGGAGCAACAGTCTACTATTCGCGATACGTCTAAAAGGACTAACGATAGTCAGCGGGTCAAACCTTGGGTAGGTAGGCTTGGTGGATCAATTTACAATTCAATAGGTGTCCAGCCGTTGCCTCTGCAACCGAGCGACGAGATAATATCAAGTCAGTCGTCGCTTCGAAATCGTCATCATCGTCGTCGAAGGCTGCGGCGAGGCAAGTTACACAACCGTTCGACTACGAAACAACCTCGGCCACTTGCAACGTTGCCACTGAGAAAGGCGAGATATCCGGAATGGATGATGGAACGAAACCGGCAATAAGACAGCCGTATGGGGGGATCAAGCTTTGTAATTTTCTTACATGGCTTGGGTCGCCTTGAGCAAACTGTGAAATCGCCGCCAAGGCAGAAGAAATATGCAATAGATCCTGTAAATATAATCAGTCCTCCTTCTGGTTATCCTCTGGCTCGCCGTCATCCTCATCGTCGGACCTCTCGTCTGCGAGTTCCTTCTTTGTGAGGGCCCTGTTTTATGCATCATGGATTAATGATGTATCCACAGGTGATATGAATTGGGTGACTTACCGGTACCCGATGCGGAGGATGAGGAAGTACCAGAACAGATTGACAAGCTGGAGTAAGAACATGGGGGTAAAGATTTGCCACCGCATCCTGCGAATTAAAGAAAGCGAATGTGAGTGGTGGGGCGGGACCATGTCTTGGGTGCAACACACCATCCGGCCATCCAAACGCCCTCCTCGGGCGACCATCGTCGAGCCCATTGCCTATCAGCCAGAAAGATCAGCGATCGATCTAGCTGGCATTTTCCGCATTACGCACGGTATCAAGTCAAAATCGTAGTACACCGAGTACAAGAGGTACAAGTTCAAATAGTGCCTGGTATAACTAAATGCAAGTGCGTGATTAATAGGCAATCGAGGTAAGATTCTCGGGCAAAGAACGTACGTCCATACGAAAACAAGCAGGGCAAAGGCAACGTTTCCAGTCATCTCCATTTTCAAGTAATTAAAGATCTTCGCATACTGTCACAGATGCATTAGAATCGACGTGCCGTGTACTACGAGATTGAGTCGACTTACGGCAAGGAAGACGTCAGAGACGTCCATTGTGATGAAGACCGCGTTCCCAATGGGCGTCAAGTTGACTAAGTAGCTCCATCTGCGCGCAAAACGAATAAGATAAGCATGTCTGATGAAGAAACCTTGGGGATATACTCACCCGATAAGCCACAGAGTGACAATGTGATGAATCACCAACTCCTTGAAGTCCTTCCGAGGCTTTTCCAGCCTGAGGACCAGGACTAGGAATTGTTGCAACCAGTATGAGAACTGAAGGAGGTAGTAGGACTTCATGAAGCCAGTCATTCGCCAGTACGGGTATTCTGACAAATACCACGCGTTAGCGCACACATTG